>SKCR01018949.1:0-52111 GCA_019454045.1 Zanthoxylum bungeanum
CGGACTTAATTAATCTTGGATTAATCACGGAGAAACTTTATCTCGGATAAAGTGCCTAGTTTAGAGAGAGAACGATTAATTTGGAATTAATCGACAAAATTATTATATTCGATATAATAATCGAAATTCGATTTCGACGCGAAATTAAAATTAGATTTTAATTCGGGCGTACGAGTTAATTTAGAATTAATTCGTAAGCGACGTAAATAATAATTTCGCTGGGAGCGATTATTTATTTAAATCCGATTTAATTAACGTCGCGACGCTAGCTCGGTATTTCGGAAATATCGAACCCGAACGCAAGAGTGGACGTGGGCCCACTTTCATTGGGAAACGTGTGGGGCCCACATGACACTTGTCATTGATATGGCATTGCATGTTAATAGTGTACAAAACACTCTAAGGCATTGCATGGTGATAGTGTGCATTTCACTCAAAGGCTTTGCATGGAGTTTGAGTGTTTGACACTCTAAGCCATTGCATGGTTTATGTCATAGATTTATTATTAATTTAATAAATTATAACATAAATATAAATTGATTTTTGGTAATACAAAGATTAATTAATCAAGTCTTTACACAAAACTTCTCTCTCTCTCTCTCAAATTGCCGTGAACACCATTGTCAAGGGCAAGGAAGATTTGATCTTCCACTTCTCCATTTTTGCTAGCACAAGCAAGGGATCAAAAGAGGTGATAGGGAAACCATCAAAGAGCTTGGAATAAAAAGCTTGGAGCTTCAAGTCTTCTTCCTCCTCTTGGCCGAATCCTCCACCACTTGGAGCTTCTACCATTTGATCTTCTATTTCATCACAAGGCATTGTAAGTATGATTCCGCCATACTTCATGTTTAAATATATATTCTTTATAGTATTTCACATGCTTAATCTTTGTTTGGGACCTATATAATAGAAACTAACAACATCAGGTATTGTACATAGCATGGCGTACATGATCGATCCTATTGCTGAAGCATAAGGGATCCTACTCATACGCTCTCTATCTGAAGAAGTATGTGGACATTGCTCTTATATAATTTGATTATATGACAAGTAGGTAAATTACCTCTCTTGGAATCTTCCATTTTGAATCTTTTCAAAACTTTATCCATGTACGTAGATTGAGAAAGTCCTAACAACCTCTTAGATCTATTACGGTAGATCTTAATGCCGAGGATGTAGGCTGCTTCTCCCAAATCATTCATGGAGAAATTCTGAGATAACCATTGCTTGGTGGCTTGCATCATGGAAAATCATTCCCGATGATTAATATGTCATCGACATATAATACAAGAAATACAACAACACTCCCACTACTTTTCCTGTAAACACAAGGATCGTCTACATTTTTGATAAAGTCAAATTCTTTGATTGTCACATCAAATCGTATATTCCAACTTCTGGAGGCTTTATTGAGTCCATAAATGGATCGTTTAAGCTTGCATACTTTATTATGATCATCCTTAGATGCAAACCCTCAGGTTGTGTCATATAGACTTCCTCTACAAGGTTCCCATTAAGGAAAGTTTTTTTGACATCCATCTGCCAAATCTCATAATCAAAGTGTGCAGCTAGTGCCAGTAAAATTCGAATGGACTTTATCATTGCAACATGCGAGAAGGTTTCATCATAGTCAATTCCTTGGATTTGTCTATAACATTTCGCCACCAACCTAGCCTTATAGGTTTGGATGTTGCCTTCTGTATGGGTTTTATCATTCCTTGCAGCCTATGGGTTTTATCCCTTCAGGTGCGTCAACCAAGTCCCAGACTTGATTCTGATACATAGAGTCTATTTCGGATTTCATGGCCTCAGCCACTTGACTGAATCAATGTCACGTATTGCTTCGTCATAATTGGTGGGATCGTCATTATCAATGACCTGATCATGTTTCTTATCAATATGGAAACCATATTTTTCAGGCTCATGTCTTTCCCTACCAGACCTTCTGAGTTCATAACATTGTGGTTGTTCCGCCGCTGCCCTTTTGAGGGGCCTAAGGTTTAGTTATAGGTTAGTTTGTTCTTCTCGTCCTCATCGAGGTCAAGTCTACTCCCACTATATTTCTTGAGAATGAATTCATTCTCTAGAAATTTAGCATTTTGTGAGACAAATTTTCTTTGTTCAATTGGGACGTAGAACACGTATGCTCTTGAGTTCAAGGCATATCCTACAAATTTACATTTAACTGCCATATCATCCAATTTGTTAGTTTATGTGAGCTTGACATATGTGTCACATCTCCAAACTCTTAGATAACAAAGACTAGGACGTTTCCCAGACCATAACTCATATGGTGTTTGACTAACAATCTTGGAAGGAACTTGGTTTAGTAGTAGTGTTGCAGTTTCTAAAGCAAGACCCCAAAATCAAAGAGGAAGATCCGTGCCTGGCATCATTGATTGTACCATATCTAATAATGTCTGATTTCTCCTTTCGGAGACCCCATTATGCTGTGGAGTTCCCGGAGGAGTCCACTGGGAAACAATGTCATTTTCTCTTAAGTAATCTTCAAATTCGTTGCTTAAGTATTCACCACCTAGGTCAAACCTTAGTGACTTAATACTTTTATTAAGCTGGTTTTCTACTTCAGCCTTGAAGTCTTTGAATTTCTCAAAGGCTTCAGATTTGTACCGCATAAGGTACACATACCCATATCGCGAATGATCATCGATAAAGGTAATGAAGTAGGAGAATCCACCTCTAGCGGTGACTAACATTGGTCCGCATACATCAGAGTGTATGAGTTCTAATGTCTCCGATGCACGCTGTCATTTACCTTTGAAGGGTAATTTGGTCATTTTACCAAGTAAACAAGACTCACAAGTTCCATAAGGTTTATATTTGAAGGGTTTGAAATACCCATCCTTATACAGCTTAGTTAATCTTGTTTCATTGATATGACCTAAGTGACTGTGCCATATAAGTGATTCATTGAGATAATTCGAGTTAACATTGTATATATTAGAGGTTGAACATTCTTTGTTAGTTTGTAAGACGTAGATACCATTATTCAAAATACCATCTCCATATTTTATTTCATTGAAATAAATAGAACATTCTTTACAACTTATTAGGCATGAAAAGCCTTTATTACATAAAGACGAAATTTAAATGATGTTCTTTACTAGAGAAGGTACATAAACACAATCTTCTAAGTCTAAAACTAAACCATTCGACAAAACTAATAAAAGGTTCAGAGTTTTGAGAATATAGTTCAATCATATACAACATACCTGAAGCATTGGGCTTCTTAGCCTCTTGGGCTTCCCTAGCTTCCTTGGCTTTCAAGGATCTGCAGTCTTTCTTCCAATGACCATTCTTTCCACAAAAGAAACATTTCCCTTTTCCCTTTTTCTTCTCCACTTTACCATTAGGCTTTAGGTGCTCTGGAGCCTTGGTCTTGCCCTTATTTTGCTTTGGGCCTCGTGGCTTCAGGTTCGTACCCGTAAGCATGACGGAGGTTTTAAGCTCTGGTTTCAAGTCCTTCTTTGTTTGCTTTATCAGATTGTGCAATTCTGTTAAAGTAGCTTCTTTATCAGACAGATGAAACTGCATAATAAAGTTAGAGAATTATTTTGGTAAAGATTGAAGAATTTGATCGTGACCTATCTCATTATCCATGATGAACCCGAGGTTGGCCAATTTTTCAATGTGGCCAATCATCTTAAGAACATGTCCACTAACAGATCCTTCATTATACCTTGTTTGGAATAAGGCACATGACACTTGGAATCTCACGGTATGAACGGAAGTTGTATACAACTCCTTCAAGTGAAAGATGATTGTTTGAGCATCCATATCTTCGTGATCTTTCTGAAGTTCGTCGATATAGAGCCAAGCATTATGCAAACTGATTACTCATCATCATCAACTTGTTTCTTCCAAGCATCAAATGTATCTTGGTCAGCATCTTCTGCGGGTTTCGGGGGAAATGGTCTTCAAGAACATAGAAAATCTTTTCTTGTCGTAAGACAATTTTAAGGTTTCTAAACCAGTCATTATAGTTGTCCCATTTGAGCTTATGCTCATCAAGGATGGAACGAAGTGATACTCCATTTGTCATTTGAATGTTTGTGAAATATTTTAACCCACCTGTTAAGAGAAAATGTTAAAATTAGGAATATGTTTTCATTAATGTTTCATTATAACATGGGCTTTTAATATTATGAACTTGCTCCCACTCAATTGTTTTAAAATTTTAAGCAAATCGCATCAACCCCAATATGATGGATTTCTTGTGGGCAAGGATCCCATTATCATCATTTCATAACCCCGACTAGGGCCGGTCGTTATAAAATACGATAATTAGGTAGGTTCCCAACCAATTTATGAAATAAATCATAATTCCTTAATCATTGGGTTGGGCAATCAAACATGTCATAGCTATTGCTAGTCCTTGCGGACACCCAATCTTTGCCACTAAGTTATAAGACCACGCCTAAGGGTCTATGCGTCTTATGACTCAGAAAATTCAAACCATTGTCAATAGTACGATTTAGGGACAAATTGGTATTGGTCAGTCTGGTAAAGCCTAGTCCTGCCAATACGGTTTAAGCCCTTTGGGTCTATACTTTACAATGTGAGGTAAATTTTAGACTTAAATTATTATTGAGGATTTTAGCAAAATTAAGTGAATAACTATCAAATGGAATCCTAAATTGAAAATTCCCCATATGGAGGGTGGAGCGAACTCTCTTAAATACTCTTACCTCTTAAGCTCTTATTGCCTTGGTGACAGGAAAAAACAATAGATCCTCCAAATTAGTCCAAAACTTTAAATATGCTTTAAGGTAAACTTTGAGTAAATGATTATCTAGATGTCTTCACAGCTTTTCCTTTTGGCTATAACAAGGTAGTGAGTGAAGGAAGACACCAAATCATTATCTAACTCTAGTAATACCTTTGGTTAAATTAACTTTAGTTTGGAAAGTTTTATTAACCCCTTGGTCCCAACCCATTTGTATCTTTTATAATGTATTTTATTATAAACAAGTGATTTATATTTATTAGCCTTAAAAGTAATAAATCTCTAAGTTCATCACGGAATAAAAATTAGCTAAGGGATAAGTAATGCACTATATATTTCTTAAAAAGTCTCTAGATGCTTGCACCCTAAAATAATCATGCCAATTCTAATCATACATAGAATAATCAAGCATATGAGTTTTAATATGTTGGAATTATTTTAGGCATTAAATAACTTTGATTAATATTTAATAATGATATTGCATTTTATTTTATTCAAATCAATTTACTATTCATGTTTTTCTGCAGACGCATGAACTTTAAATGCAATTGCATAATTCAAATCTTAACCAAATCATGCAAAACTTGTGCCTAAAATTAAGTTTAGGGTGTTAGCTTTCCAACGAGCATTTAAACACCCAATTTCGAGTTCAAACGAGTGAGAACTAATCAAAACAAAAACGGCGCAATGATACCACTGTTGGGAAGCGGCCGCGAGTGCGCAGCGGAAAATAAAAATTATTATGCCTCTTTCCTTTGCCCAAGACCCATTTGTTTTGATTATTCTACAAGCCTAGGCATGTTACTATATATTATAAGCATAAAACTCATAAAAAATTTAAAGAACATAAACCTAAACATGCTAACTATCATAAGAACTCTAATTAAAATAAAGAAAAAGACTTACTTGAACCGAAGACTCCTCCAGTCCTCCCTCCAATCTACAAGCTTTTCTCGAACTCAGCAAGCTCTTCCACATTCCTAATAGCCACCCAAGTGTGTGGCCTCCAAAGATGCACACACCAAAGCCAAAACTCAACAGCAAGACTACGCCTTGAGTGCACAGGTATTTTGCCCTTGGTGCTAGCCTAGGCAAATACCTCAAAACTTTTAACTCGAGGTTCCTCTAGTCAATTAGACTTAAGGATCCTCAAAATCAGTGGCTTACTCTTAAACTTTAGAGTTGCTCACTTATATAAACCCAAGATATGAAAGGTTTTGGTGTAGCAAATTTGTGAAGAATTCTTTTGTTTTATATAGTGCTCAAAAGACAACAAAATTAATTAAGAATCTGATGTGGGATAAAAGCTAATTTAATCTTAGCCATTGGATCTTAATTTAGTGGTTTAATGAGATTATAAAACACTAATAAGAGTTTGGGCCAAATTGGAATTCAAAAAAAAAAAATTTACCATTCACGTTACTATTCATATAAATAGTAATTTTTTAAAAATTCGAATTCCCAAAGTACCCCCATCGTGATTCACCAATCCCTAAGCCACTATGGAACCTCATAAATGATGTGTTCAATAATTAAACACATTGAACCATTTATGAACAATTCCTACAGCAATCATATATGCAGTTATATTTGTATTATACACTATTAACCATTGATTTCGACTTTGTTGTGTGTGACCTTTTGGGTTCCCCTCAAGTTGGACATGAAATGAATCGTGATAATTTAATCGAACATAAATTATTCTCCGATCAGATGGTCGTTCGATTTCAATGACCAAGGTTGACATCTAGCAACATGCCAAGGCCCCCAAATGAGAAGGAAAGATATATATACCCATTTTGTATGCGATTTACGTATGATACGGTCCATCGCCTCACTGTATCCCCACCTATTGACCTAGGGTACGGAAAGTGTATACCCATATGGTTAAAGGTATAATGTCGATAGTGTCATGAATTGTGCTAACCCAACAATCTCACATGATTCTTCCGTTGTGGCCACAGTCTCAAGCACTTATCACACATATCAACCCGCGGACTGGAATACTACTCTTATAAGAAAATATTATCCGAGAGAGTGGCGATTCTCTGTTTTATCTTTACAAACTTCATTTGTTTCAACAAATGACCCAATCATACCCTTATGATCGAATCTTTTGAACCGGGGAAGGAGAATGTCAAAGTTATTTGATCCACACATAAGATTGTAAAGACCTCAAGTCTAAGGACTAGTCATATAATCGATACATGAAAGTTCTCACAGACACATGGGATAAACACTCCATATGAAAACATTCGGTGGTCAGTTCGATGGACACGAGCAACTCATGCATCCATGTGATACACCAAGCGGACGAATCTCCGCTAGTAGCCTATGAGATCGGCTACCCCACTTAAGGGCGATCATATCATCATGCTAGTCTCTCCGCTTTGTGAACTCCCAGATTATTCACAAAACTATGACTAGGAACATTTAAGAGTAATGATTCTCATAAGGCGTGGAAGCCGTCGTCTTATTACTCCAAGGGCTTTGTTACAGTGTTGATGATTCATATAAGTTATGTAAGACACGTATAATAAAGATTTCCATTTTATTAATTAATGAAAATATTACAAATACATGTACATATAGCCCATCCACAAGTTAGGTATAGGGCATATCCCTAACAATATCTATATCTCCGGGATAATCCGGATATCTGTGATGGAATGGTTATACGTATGTAGTGACCTCGACCTGTATGGTTCAGAGATTTTATCTGTGTTCGTCATAATTTACGGGTGGGTAGATTATGGACATGAAATTAGATTTCGTGACGGATATGCCTGAACCTATAGAGTCTAACTAATGAGATATACTCGTAGGGCAACTTTTATAAATAATACTGATTATTTGTAAGTCGTTTAACGGTTAAACGAAGATACATGGGTTTGAGATCTTTCGGCCATTTATTAAATATTGAATTCTGATATTTGATATTTATTATTAATATATGTATTTTGATTAATTAATGTAAATATAATACATATATTTGAGATATTTGTATTTAATTATTTGATTATTCAAATGTTGAATAATTAAATTTATTAAATAATTAATATCTAGTTTACTTTAATAAAGTAAGCTAAAAGGCTATTTTTGATTGGATTTTAGGGCTAATTGTGATTGGTTTTAAATGGTTTGATTTAATAGGTTGATTTGTGATAAACATTAATTTGATTAATTATTTTACACCACAAATTTTATTAAATCATTTTCCATTTTATTAAAATGAAAATTAAAACACTTGGCTAGTATTTTTTTTTCTACAATTTTCGGTCATGATAGAAAAATATATAAGTCTTGTTTTGATTTTTTGTTTGATTATCTAAGAACCCTAATCAAATACAAAAAAGAGTTTGAGAGGAAAAAGAGAAAGAAAAAAGAAAAGGCTTGGATTTTTGGAAATTTGGTAAGGTTTTTCTCACTTTCTCTTTTATGAAAAATATTTCTATTATACTACGCTTCAATATGTGTAGCTTAGATTTTTCCCTACTCTTTTGTGCTTGATATTTGATGGTTGGGAGCTTGATAAACAGATGTTAGCATGTATGAACATAAAGAATGTTAATTAGATGTAATTAAGTATTCTTTTCATTATTTGATAATGTTGTTGCCATTCTAGAATTGCTTAGCCACTCATAACATATGAACATAACATCAAATTTTGATACCATAGCCTTTAACAATCTTCATATATTTAACTTATCAATCAAATATATTTTATTTCCAAAATTCTTATCAGAAGCATCTATTTCTAAACATATCTCATCGCACACGTACTAGAGCTTAGCTTATACCAAATTATAAACCATGATTTATTCAATTTACCGATTCCATATACCCAACCTATACATTTCTTAACATCATATATACACATGCGAATACACGTTTATACATTTACATATTCACTTAAATTACACGTAATCATACTTTTACAGGTTCGTACCCTTACATACATCCATACATACACTTAGATATTAGGCCTATCAAACATTTCACTTCATGTCATGACAATAACATAAACATCCATACATGTGGGGTCGATTGGCTTATCTATACATAACCTTAATGAACTTTGTTTTCAAAACCATCTCTTAATTATCTTCTTTCATCCCTTATCATTTCAATCATCTATATATCTCTATTTATATAAATATATAAAACATAAATTCACCAAATCGAGCTCTCATCGCATTGGTTACTTACCTGGATTCGTGAACACTCCAGGTTCTAGTCACAGCTGTCAAAACAAATGGTGAAATATCGTCAGAAACATGACTTACGGAGTTCTCGACTAAACTACGATAAAATTCCGGATCTTTCCCGGAACAACCAAATCAAGTCCGATTTCAACACTTTTATTTTCAGTATTCTTAAAACACTATTACAGAGTATTCCAAGCCACTAGTTCACCTAAATTCTCGGTTTACGCAGTTTTGGAAATTCTTCCGAGAAAGTTTCCGCAAACACTACGGAAGGGTCCCAAACCCTCCGAACCTACCCAGATTTATCCAAACATGTTCGTAATATCATAGATAACTCATAATTATCATAAAAATCAAAAAACATCATTATACCCAAAAATCCACTTTCATCGGAAACTTGTAATTTCTATCAGATCAATCAAACACATTTCGTTTTCACTCGGATTCTACTGAATGCTCGTATTCAATATACTAGTACTCAAACAATTCATTTTATATCATTATGCTACTCTACGAAACTACTGGATACATCCGAACATTTAACAGAAAACTTAAAATTTGTGAATTTTTACCGGGATGTCTTACCGAGATTTCAAGGCCATATACGGACTCCAAACGATCTCATGAACGCGTTTGAATCAACGAAATTCTGATCGGAGTTACTGTTCAGCATGGTCATTATTCATCTGAATCTTCTTTCCTCGTTTCGCTTGCAATCGTGCACGAAACAGAAAATATGTCACTGCTAACTTGTAGTATTCTTTGAGAGCTTCGATTTGGCAGGTGGCATGGGTCATGAAACCGATCAATGGCCGTCATGTGAACGGCCTCGATTAGACAACCCTATTGGTGGGGTCCTGCATCACCGGCGATGGCCGAAGGGCTATCCGCCGACGGCTTCTTCTTTCTCTCTCTCCCACTTTTTATCTCATGTCTTATCTGCTTCTTTCTTTTTCTTTTTTTTTTGGGTAAACAAACAGTAAAAATGACATATAATATCATTAATCCAGAAATTACAAGATTGCCCCCACTTAAAAGGATAATTTCAGAATCAAAAATTTTGAAGCCCTTCTGACATGAATTTGGAAACATATTCAACATGAACGATGTTCATCTCGGAAAACCGAGTCTGGTGGTTTAAGAATCAGCTCAATCGGAGTTCGTTTGCTATTTTTATAGCCGAAACAAGAAACTTTTACGCATCTAACGATAATATCAGAAATCCAGTAACCAGTTATCGAAATCAAGCGTTTCCCAATACGATGAAACTTCACTTTAAAACTTTCCATCTAAATGCCAACACAAAACTCTGATTTTCAATTATCATCGCATTATTAATCCTTAAATTTAATTTGAAAATCTTCCCGTACTGTTCTAAAAAACCAGGGATATTACATTATGCCTCATGGGCTGCATCCTGATCCTCATCATTCCAAATGATATGATCCAGAATTTACTTGGTCAAATTGGTGTATTGGACCATTTTAGTGGATTTGGAAGCTTCCTTGGGTTTTGAAGCTTGGTCTATGCATGAGATTTTATATGAAGGAATTATTCTGTATAAGGCATATATGGAATGGGTCTTGGTCGCGCATGGGCTGCCTGTTGGGTTTCTGAGGTCAAACCAAGATCATTTCAAGCATGAAATAATGTGAATATGGAAAGAAGTATAGCAGAAATATACTCACAATGATCGGTTGGATGGATGTGTAGAGTTCAAAAATTCCTCTCTTTGAAGTTGTTCCAAGCTCCTCCAAAGTGTGTAACAAGCTCCAAGCTTTGATCTTTGATTCCAAGCTCAAAGGGAAAAGTTTCCCTAACACCTTTATATGATTCCTTGAGTGTGCTAGCACTTGAAAAAATTGCAACAATTCTTCCTTTGTTCCTTGAAACTCTTGGCCAAGCCAAGTTGGGAGAGAAAAATTTGCTTTTGGGCGTGAATTGAGAGAGATGAGAAGAGATGAATGTTGACTTGTAATTTTGATTTCAAAAATCAAAAAAAGATATACCAAAAATCTAATGTTTGGTATATGTCCATCATCTCACCATTAGTGTGTTGACCAAGTCATCAACAACCCACCAACTTCCATCAACTAAAAATTGATTAAAGTGACTAGGTGATGTGAATTGTGATGTGACTTGTGGGCCCCACTTGATTCAAAATCCGAGTGGGCCCGCAAACACATTCCGGGCTCGGGTTCGTTAATTCCGAATTAACGAATTTTACGTTGCGACTTAATTAAATCAAATTTAATTAAATAATTATGCCTAGCAAAATTACTATTAAAGTCGCTCGCGAATTAATTCTAAATTAATTCGTTCGCGCGAATTAAAATCCAATTTTAATTCTGTTATGAAATCTAATTTCATTTAATATATCGAATATATTATTTTATCGATTAATTCCGAATTAATCATTCTCACTTTTCTAATTGAATTTTATCCCAGATAATATCTTGTCGTAATTAATCCTAGATTAATTTTCTCTCTCTTATAATTAATCCTAGATTAATTATGTTCGAGTCATACATCATCGGTGCATCTTCGGGAAGCGACCCATGAGATCCCTGGATATGTTGTCAGTAAATCTAGTCGTCGGACTATTTGAACTTGTGCGTACCCGGTACCACTTTCTTACCGATTTACGAGACATGGTTGGCTTCTAGCAAAGCGCCATGCCTACCCAATTCTCCAGAAATATTCTTTAAGGAATATATAATCTATATCAGACGTAGTATACGTAGTATTGCGTATTGTGATCCAGTAACGATATCACATGCTAGGCCTAGGGCTGTAATTGTGTCTGCCCCGTACGAAGAATATATCGGATCTCTGGTAACTACTCTCTATAATCAGATAATCATGACCTAGTCATATTATCCTGATGACTGCAGTACTTAAGAGTACTTGTTTCGTATCCTACGTGATCATCATCTCTATATGACTGGAGTGATACTTTCATCTTGACATCACACCCAATACACTACGATTCTCAGTATACCCAGAAGAGGCGTACACATAACTTGTTAAAGCCCCGGACGACCAAAACCAAAGTATACTGATTGTCGCAGGTATTAGCGATGTAAGTCTCAGGTTAAGCCCAAATACACCTACCATGATTCGGATTCCCATAGAGATATAGGCATACTACCAATGGGATTCCTAGGAGTCTATCCAGAGCGAAGCTATTTCCGTACCTTCAGTAAACAAAACCTTCTATTAGACTTGCATGAGTATCTAATACCCAAATATATGAGAAATATGTCGTTACGCTTCCATAACACGAACAAATGTAATACTAGTCTATTCTGCATTATCGATGTCCAGTCTCGATAATACTATGACTAGGGATATTTAATGATTAAACCTTAGTGGATTAATATTGTCTCATATCTTATTAATCTGGTACTAATCATTTGGACTTTTATCATTTATATATCTTGGTAATCTAATTATAAATGATAAAAGAGCAATTTCCTTTGTCACATAGTTAATTTGTACAACAACGCCATGTTCTGTACAAATAGTGATGCTATGGGTCATAATTGTCCAAAAATCTCCCACTTGGCCTATAGCTAATCACTCAAGTGTTCTACAGCTGAACTATGTACGGGTCGCTCAAACTTCTGCCGAGAAACTGCTTTCGTCAGCAGATTTGCAAGGTTATCATCTGATGAGATTTATTCGATCATCACATCACCACGATGTATGATCCGACGAATCAGATGAAATAGTTGAAGTATATACTTGGATCGTTGATGAGACCGCTGTTCCTTAGCATATACTGTAGCCTAGTTCAGCTGCTAACAGAACTACTCCTAATCTAATTAGGAATTTTATAGATCCAAAATTGCTTCTTTTGCTGCCTCAGATGTAGCAATATTCCGCTTTTTTGTTTATTCGGCAATAGTATCTTGCTTGGAAGATTTCCAGCTCACTGTTCCGTTATTCAAACTATATAGTACCCTTATTGCGACTTAAAGTTGTCTTTGTCGGTTTGGAAAATTGCATCTGTGAACCTAGTCACCTCAAGTTCTCCTTCTCCATAGTTTAAGAAAGCATCCTTAATTCGTCTAAGATACTTAAGGATGTTCTTAACATCAACTCAGTGACCATAACTAGGAATTGGCCTGATTGTGACTCCATATGCTCAAAGCATATGAGGCACCAGGTCGCGTACATATTTTTAATGTATGAGTTCTCGGAGAGGGTCAACAACTTTTAGATCTATCCCAGCAGATCCTTATTCCTATAATAAAGGTTGCATCTCCCAAGTATTCCATGGAGAATTTTAATGAAAGCCAAGCTTTCACCGATTGTATTATGGGAATGTCATTTCTAAGAAATGATATGTCATCATTATATAGGACGATCATTGTCAGTGCGCTCCCACTAACCTTCTTATATACACAAGAATCATATTCATTTTGAATGAAAGCATATTCATTTTGAATGAAATCATATACCATTATGATCTTATCAAAACGTTAGTTCCAAGAACGCAATGCTTGCTTCAATCCATAAATGGATCGATTTAACTTGCAAACCTTGTTTGCTTTTTTTGGTACAACAAAACCGTCAGGATGTTGTAAACATCCTCCAAAAGGTTTCTGTTTAAGGAAAGCGATTTTGATGTTTAGTTGTCATATTTCATAAATGAAACATGCAGCATTAGCAAGCATTATCCGAATGGATTTAATCATGGCAACTGATAAAAGGTTTCGTTGTAATCGACACCATGTTGATGACGATATCCTTTCTGTACAAGCCTAGCTATGTACATTTGTATGTTGCCATCCATGTATGTCTTCATTGAAGACTCATTTAGTACCAATAGGCACAATGCCTTCCGGTACATCAACCAGTGTCCAAACTTGGTTGGTATACATGGAATCCATTTCCGACTTCATGGCACTTTGCCATAATAGGGAGTAGATACTTTGTATCACTTTCTCATACGTAGCCGGTTCGTCTTCCTCAATAAGATTGACATCTTCATGAGGTGAGATCAGAAACTCATACCTCCCAGGTTATTTTCTGACTCTCTCCGACTTACGCGGTTCTTGTGTATTCGAAGATTATGGTACAGTTTCATCCCTGATGAACTGTTTGTGTTCCATTAAGGAATCGGTGCCTGGAACAGTATCACTCCGATTTTAACGAGTTCTACTTTCCTCCCACTTACCACTGCATATAGGAATTCCTTTTAGGAAAACCGCATGGAGAGCAACAATTATATTGTTCTCTTGTGAGTTGTATAAGTACTATACTTTGGTTTCATTAGGACAACCAATTATAAATAGGCACTTATCCGATTTGGATTCTAGTTTGGTATTATCCAAACTTTTACCGTATGCCTAGCATTCCCAAATCTTCAGGAATGAGAAACCCGATTTCTTTCCTATTCATATCTAATATGAAGTCTGTCTAACAGATTTTCATGGAACCTTATTCAAAATAAGTATTTCACTATTTAATGCGTATCCCTAGAAGGAAATTGGTAGCTCAGAGCGACTCATCATCAACCTTACTATGTCCAACAAAGTTCGATTTCTCTGTTCGGACACACCGTCAAATTGAGGTGTTCCAGGAGGTGTCCACTGTAAAAAATACTTACTCTTTCAAATAGTCGAGAAACTCATTGCTTAAGTATTTCCATCACGTTCCAATCGTGATGTTTTAATACTCTTGCCGGTCTGTTTTTATACTTCATGTCGAAACTCTTTGAATTACTCAAAAGTTTCTGACTTGTGTTTCATAAGATACACATAACCGTAACGCGATGCCACATCCGTAAAGGTTACAAAATATTCATATCCACCTCTACCCTAGCTAGACATGGGCCCACTTACGTCATTATGAACGAGGGGTAACAGCTCGGTGGCACTTGAACTTTTACCAAGTAAAAGGTGTTTTAGGCACTTTGCCTAATAAACTAGATTCGTAGACATTATTTGAATTAGAATCAAATCATTCCTAGTACTCACTCTTCGAAAGTGTGGATATATGAGTCTTGTTAATGTGTCCCAAACAGCAATTCTCATCTGATTAATTCAGTTTGAGCTAGTTGTTTGTCATGTTATATGTTTGAGATTCATTTATATTCATTTATATTCAGAATATAAATACTGTTATTCACATCTAATGTGTTTATCTCAATATCATCTTTATAAACTAAAACACTTAGTGTTTTAGAATATAAAGGTATACCTGCAACGGGTTATACTAGATATAGAGATAATATTTCTAGTCAAACTAGGTACATTATAACAGTTTCCTAATTCAAGTACATGCCCCAAGGGCAGTTCCAAAACTTAGGTTTTCTCTACGGTTAAAACAGTGACTCTCGTCCCATTTCCGACTCATAGGTTGATCTCAACTGAAGCCAGTCTCCTGCTAATCAGCAGATCCCGCACATCAGTACATATATTTATGTACCACATCCAGTATCTAAAATCCAATTTTAAAACCAGCAGTGGACATTTTTATAACAAACATACCTGAAGCCGGACCCTTGTTCGTCTTCACTTCCTTAATGTATTCCTTGTCCATACGGCAGTCACACTTCCAGTGACCCCGTTTGCCACAGTTTAGGCAGACATCTTGGGATATGTCTTTTGTCTTCCTGGAAGACTGTGACGATTTTGCCTTTGCCCATTTTATTCACACCCCCAGAAGCCTTCGGCCAAGCCTTGGCCTTCTGGGATGTCGAAGTAAGATGCACCTTGCGCTTCTTACCCTTTTACAAGCTCTGGCTCTGTCTCCTTGAGCATAGCCATTAACTCTCCAAGAGTTTTCTTTTGCAATCATTACTTCTAAGATCCAAGAATAGATCTATGAAGATCCTTCAATTTCAATATCATACTATAAGGATCTAATCCTAAGTTCTGAAGAATAAATTAAGGAGTCATTGCGGCAAGCATAACAGATTGAGCACTAAAGTTATCATCACCATGAGTATTCCAAAGGTCATGCTCCACTATTTACTCAACTCCGGGATCAGACCCGAAAGGTTTCTCTATCAAATAGAATAACTTCTCAGTTCCTAGGACTATCCTGAGATTCATTTCCCAATATGAAAATTGAAGCCGCTTAAAGACATTTTTCACCCAGGATTATGTTTTAAACGCTAATCTTTTAGTTATCTTGATTCCAATAGTCCAACTATCCAATCAACGATTTCGGGTACAATCAAATATAATGATTACTATAGTCTAACTACATAATCAACTACAATTGATCGGTTAAATTCAAATGTATTGATTACTATAATCCAATTATATAACCAACTATAAATGAAGTAGTTTGAATACAGTCCAACTGTTTAATTAAAACAACAATTGAATATTAGTCCAACTAATATATATATAATTGACGAAATAATATGAAAGCATGTAATGCCATGTATTTGAACGAAATTGCAAATTCAATACTGGCCTCCCACTATTTTTTGGCGAGCCTCTAACCCTCTGTGGAGTACTCGGGAAACCTAGTTTCCTATTGGGCTAGGATCCCGTTAAATAACATACAACCTTGACTTTGGCCAACAAATTGTATGAAACTTAACTAGGTAGATCTCTAAGATCAATTGGATCTCATCCAATTCCTAGATCCGGTAGGTGGACCTCCAAGTCCGAAACATATATACAATATATATGCCAATATATCCAATATATTTTTCCTAACCTTTTCCTCTAAATTAACTAAGCCTTGGCTTTGGCTCAACAAGCTTAATGATTCCAGTTAAGCGGGACCCATTGACTTCGGAAGCTTCGTAATCGATGTCGATGAACAAGAAGTGATCTTGACTTTGGCCAACAAATCACAACTTGGGCAAGACATACGATATGTGACAAAGCCTTCATGATTCAAACACATCTGCGATGGACAAAGGTCTTTACTTTGGCAACAACCAAACCAATGCAATCTGGATCTAGAGAATAAATCACTCAATGGAAGGAAAACGCTTAATATTTGTTGAGGGTTTTTCGCGTATTGGAAACCAATTAATTATCTTTGATTAGGTCTCATCATACACCCTTAAGCATGCATTCTAAAAGCATAATAAGGCGCGATAAATAAATTAATAATGATATGCAGATGGATATCTCACAAATTTTTCCTTGAACAAATCACTTCATTTCCTCTCCCCGGCTAGCATTATTGTAACTTCTACCCAATTACATAATACTTCTAAAGAAACCTCATTACATTGAGGGGAATTAGTGAGAAGAGAATTACGAAGAATCGAGAGATAAAGGCTGGACACGCAGGTCCAATTTAATAAATTCTAAATTTATTACAACAATTTCCAAGATTGCCCTTACCTATCTAATATCCATCCGATATACATTATTCAGACAATACATCCATGTATTCACACAAAACATGTTATTCAATCAATCTAATCCAATTAATTAATCTTTGAATTAAGCGATCATCCAATGTTCAAACAACGATTTGATTTGCGCGAGTCCAACTCGTTTAAGAATAAGTACTCAAAGTACGAATTCTTGAATTATATCGAACTACAATTTTAAATCCGATTTAATTTGTATTCAATACTAATTCTATATTTAATTCCAAATGAAATAATTACACTTTATTAATGTGCCTTTACGACTTAGATTCTAAATCTAATCTTAATGGGTCTCAAAGCCCAATTAACATCCAATGTCAATTTAATTAAAGTTCAATGGGCTTTCAATTAATTTTTTAAGGCATAGACTTTGGCAACCAAAGCCCAATAAGGAATCACCTTTTGCCGCAAAATTAATTTTGGCCCATTAGGCCCAATTAAATTTTAAAAGGCTCATTTATTATATTTGGACTTAATGGAATGGTTTAGGCCCAATTTGGATCCAATCCAATTGTCCTAAACCAACTTGGCCCAACCAAGCCCATTAGGCGCAAATACAACAATTTTAGCCTAATTCCAAATTAAGCCTAATCAATTAAATTCTAATATTCCAAATTTCACAATTTAATTAATTAAAGTGTATAGCCATAATTAATTATTCAAATTAAAATTTCCAAAATACCAATTTAAATAATTAATCATGCTTTATTATTATCAATACATGTCCAACATTATTGAAACAAAATCAACTCATTTACATGCTCTAATGCTCACTGCAATCATGGTAATTTTTCATTAATTTTGATTTCAATCCAATTAAATCACAAATCAATTTATCCATGTATTTTAAACTCATCCAATGGTCTAAAAAATCAAAATCACCATGAGCTAGGGTTCATGTCCATTCGGCCAAGCCTAAAATTTTGGGGAAAATTAATCCAATTAATTTTTCATCAAATTAATCATGCATAACTCTAAGTTAACAATATATAAGCATACTTAAACAAACAATTTTATCAAATCATGCTCAAATAAAAAATACCCAAAATTTAGATTAAGAACCATAATTCAATTTCATGCTCAAATACGCTCTGTTACCATTGTTGGGTTTCTAAGGTCAAACCAAGATCATTTCAAGCATGAAATAATGTGAATACTGAAAGAAGTATAGCGGAAATATACTCACAATGCTCGGTTGGATGGATGTGTAGAGTTCAAAAATTCCTCTCTTTGAAGTTGTTCCAAGCTCCTCCAAAGTGTGTATCAAGCTCCAAGCTTTGATCTTTGATTCCAAGCTCAATGGGAAAAGTTTCCCTAACACCTTTATATGATTCCTTGAGTGTGCTAGCACTTGAAAAAATTACAACAATTCTTCCTTTGTTCTTTGAAACTCTTGGCCAAGCCAAGTTGGGAGAGAAAAATTTGCTTTTGGGCGTGAATTGAGAGAGATAAGAAGAGATGAATGTTGACTTGTAATTTTTTTTTCCAAAATCAAAAAAGATATACCAAAAATCTAATGTTTGGTATATGTCCTTCATCTCACCATTAGTGTGTTGAACAAGTCATCAACAACCCACCAAATTCCATCAACTAAAAGTTGATTAAAGTGACTAGGTGATGTGACTTGTGGGCCCCACTTGATTCAAAATCCGAGTGGGCCCGCAAACACATTCCGGGCTCGGGTTCGTTAATTCTGAATTAACGAATTTTCCGTTGCGACTTAATTAAATCAAATTTAATTAAATAATTATGCCTAGCAAAATTACTATTAAAGTCGCTCGCGAATTAATTCTAAATTAATTCGATTGCGCGAATTAAAATCCAATTTTAATTCTGTTATGAAATCTAATTTCATTTAATATATCGAATATATTATTTTATCGATTAATTCCGAATTAATCATTCTCTCTTTTCTAATTGAATTTTATCCCAGATAATATCTTCTCGTAATTAATCCTAGATTAATTTTCTCTCTCTTATAATTAATCCTAGATTAATTATGTTCGAGTCATACGTCATCGGTGAATCTTCGGGAAGCGACCCATGAGATCCCTGGATATGTTGGTAGTAAATCCAGTCGTCGGACTATCTGAACATGTGCGTACCTGGTACCAATTTCTTACCGATTTACGAGACATGGTTAGCTTCTAGCAAAGCGTCATGCCTACCCAATTCTCCAGAAATATTCATTAAGGAATATATAATCTATGTCAGGCGTAGTATACGTATTATTGCGTATTGCGATCCAGTATCAATATCACATGATAGGCCTAGGGATGGAATTGTGTATGCCCCGTACGAAGCATATATCGGATCTCTGGTAACTAGTCTCTATAATCGGATAATCATGACCTAGTCATATTATCCCGATGACTGCAGTACTTAAGAGTACTAGTTTCGTATCCTTCATGATCATCATCTCCATATGACTGGAGTGATACTTTCATCTTGACATCACACACAATACACTACGATTCTCAGTATACCCAGAAGAGGCGTACATAGAACCTGTTAAAGCCCTGGACGACCAAAACCAAAGTATATTGATTGTCGCAAGTATTAGCGATGTAAGTCTCAGGTTAAGACCAAATACACCTACCCTGATTCGGATTCCCATAGACACATAGTCATACTACCAATGGGATTCTGAGGGGTCTATCCAGAGCGAAGCTGTTTCCGTACCATCGGTAAACAGAACCTCTTATTACACTTGCATGAGTATCCAATACCCAAATATATGAGAACTATGTCGTTACGCTTCCATAACACGCACAAGTGTAATACTAGTCTATTCCGCATTATCGATGTCCAGTCTCGATAATACTACGACTAGGGATATTTAATGATTAAACCTTAGTGTATTAATATTGTCTCTTATCTTATTAATCTGGTACTAATCATATGGACTTTTATCATTTATATATCTTGGTAATATAATTACAAATGATAAAAGAGCAATTTCCTTTGTCACATAGTTAATTTGTACAACAACGTCATGTTCTGTACAAATAGTGTTGCTATGGGTCATAATTGTCCAACACTGCCATGATTAAATTTCAGCTTAATTTCTTAATGATGTATTAATAGTCGTAGTTTTTGTACAGTCTTCGTGTTTTGGTTGTAAGTTTCTCATCTGATGTCCGATTTTGGTGATTCAAGTTGTATTAGAAAGAAGACTTGTGGATCTATAACTTTTTAGTTTACATCAAAGTCCAATTATGACTCCTTCTTGGACAAAATGAGGACGAAAAATATCCTTACATTTTTTATATTTTATATTTTTTAAGGTTATGTGATGTTTAAGTGCTGGCTGAACTTTAATTAAATTAGAAAGCTCATGCATGAAATTTTTAAGGATTTTATGTGTTATTGGGTTTATTTTACTAGGTTTTACTGTGTTTGGGTAGAATTAGGGTTAACCACCTATTTAAAAGTGCATTATTCATTGTAATTAATAATGAATTAAGTACCTTTTGTTTAACAAAACAAAGTAACTTGTATTATCTTGAGGGAATGGATCTTCTTTGGTTCTACGGAACAAAAGCTTATCAACATGTGGCAAGATTTGTGACGTTGTATCATTGTTCAATATCCTCCAAAGAAATAAAGAAAGGTTCTTTATGGCAATGTTCCTTAAGAGTTGGACTTGATCTTGGAAGGATTTTATTCTTACAAAATCAAGATTCGCGGTTCTTGGGGCTTAGAACACGTAGAGGGGATTTCTTGGCTTGTTTCAGAAAGGTTTTTATTATTTGGTATCAGAGCAAGGGTTCCAAGGTCAGATCACATATCTGTTCATTTTTTCTCATTATTTATTTTGTCATATGTGCATTTGTTTTTCTATTCTGCATTCTTTTCTTTTTCTTACGATTTCCTTATTTTTGTTTATGTTTCATTAATTTTTTTTATGCATTTTCATTTTTTTTTCTCTTGTATGCGTTTATGTGTTTTTTTCTTTCTATGTTTTCTATTTTTTTTCCTGTCTGTATTTCATTGAATTCTGTTTTGTGTCCGTCTAGCCTCCTTTTTTCAGTCTTAATTATCACTTCCTATATGCGTAACCTAGGGTTCTAAACCATTATGACTTCTTGTGGCAGTAGGTAAACTTAGTGAGGGAATTTTGAATTAATCAAAACTGGTCAATTCTAGTACACTAAACTTAATAGAAGGTCTGAGGGACGTGATTAAAAAAAGAGTTCAAAATTTCAAATTTTTGACTACATGCAATTTAATATGATGAAGGGTTTCTATCCACCTTTCGGTGGATGGTCCCCATGATATGATCCAGAATTGGCTTGGTCAGATTGGTGTATTTGGGCTATTTTGGTAGATTTAGAAGATTCCTTAGGTTTTGAAGCTTGGGTCATGCATGAGAATTTACATAAAGGCTTATTATATATAGGGCATGTATAGAATGGGTCTTGGTCGTGCATGGGCTACCTTGATTGATTTTCGGCTTAATTTTTGAATGGTACAATAGCAGTGGAGAGATTTGTGCAGTCTTCATATTTTGGCCATATTTTTCTCATCTGAGGACTCATGAATCTATAACTTTGTGGTTTACATCAAAGTCTAATTCTGACTCATTCTTGGTCAAAATGGGGACGAAAAATATCCATACAGTTTTTATATTTCATATTTCTTTAAGATTATGTGATATTTAATTATTGGGCTAAATTTTAATTAAATTAGAAAGCTCATGCACGGAATTTTAAAGGATTTTATGTGTTATTGGGTTTATTTTACTAGGGTTTTATTATGTTTGGGTAGAATTATGGTTAGCCACCTATTTAAACGGGCATTATTCATTGTATTTAATAATGAATTAAGAACCTCTTTCGTTTAACAAAACAAAGTGACTTGTGTCATCTTGATGGAGTGGATGTTTCTTTGCTTCTATGAAACTGGCAAGCGTTGGCGTTGTATCGCTGTTTAAGATTCTCCAAAGAAATAAAGAAATGTTCTTAATGGCTAGGTTCCTTAAGGGTTGTACTTGATCTTGCAAGGATTTTGTTCTTAGAAAATCAAGATTCGCAGTTCTTATGGCTTAGAACATGTGGAGGGGTTTGTTTGGCTGGTTCCCGGCAGGTTTTTATCAGTGAGTCCTCTAACAGCTCTGAGGGCGATCGTCTGATGGTGGATCATCATTGGCCTCGTCATCGAATTCCCCTAAGAGGTTAGTCTGAATGATGAGGCCACCAGAGTGGTCTCGAGTTACTCATCGCTAAAAGGTCCAGGCCATCTGCTCCAATTATATCAGGAGGATGGTGTTGGTGCTCCGCATCGTGAGGTTCTCCTCATCCAGTACTCGCAACCGTTCTTGAATAACCATCAATTGTCTAGCCACGGAGTCTGGTGTGTTTTTGTTGCTAGAAGCCATGTGTAGGTTGTTGGAAGCGGCCGCGAGTGCGCAGCGGAAAATTAAAAATTATGATGCCGCTATCCCTTTGCCCAAGACCCATTTGTTTTTATTATTCTACAAGCCTAGGCATGTTACTATATATTCTAAGCATAAAAACTCATAAAACATACAAAGAACATAAACTTAAACATGCTAACTATCATAAGAACTCTAATAAAAAATAAAGAAAGAAAAAGACTTATTTAAACCGAAGACTCCTCCGGTCCTCCCTCCAATCTACAAGTTTTTCTCGAACTCAGCAAGCTCTTCCACGTTCCAAAGAGCCACCCAAGTGTGTGGCCTCCAAAGGTGCACACACCAAAGCCAAAACTCAAAGGCAAGACTACGCCTTGAGTGCACGGGTATTTTGCCCTTGGTGCTAGCCTAGGAAAATACATCAAAACTTTTAACTTGAGATTCCTCTAGTCAATTAGACTTAAGGATCCTCAAAATCAGCGGCTTACTCTTAAACTTTACAGTTGCTCACTTATATAAACTCAAGATATGAAAGGTTTTGGTGTAAAAATTTGTAAAGAATTCTTTGGGTTTAGATGCTCCAAAGACAACAAAATTAATTAAGAATCTGATGTCGGATAAATGCTAATTAAATCTTAGCTATTGGATCTTAATAAAGTGGTTTAAAGAGATTATAAAACCCTAATAAGAGTTTGGACCGAATTGAAATTCAAAACAAATAAAATAAAAATAAAAATAAAAATAAAAATAAAAAACACATATTGTTTTTATTTATGTATTTTCTTATTCATTTTTCCAATTCCCAAAGTGCCCATATCTTCATTCACCAATCCCTAAGCCACTTTGGAACCTCATAAATGATTTGTTCAATAGTTTAACACATTGAACCGTTTATGAATAATTCCTACAGCAATCATATATATTGTTAAATTTGTATTGTGCACTGTTAACCATTGATTTCGACTTTGTTGTGTGTGACCTTTTGGGTTCCCCTCAAGTTGGACATGAAATGAATCGTGATAATTTAATCGAACATAAATTATCCTCCGATCAGACGGTCGTTCGATTTCAATGACTAAGGTTGATATCTAGCAACATGCCAAGGCCCCCAAATGAGAAGGAAAGATATATACCCATTATGTATGCGATTTACATATGATATGGTCCATCGCCTCACTGTATCCCCACCGTTTGACCTAAATATGGAATGTGTCTACCCATACAGTCAAAGGTATGATATTGATAGTGTCATGAATCGTGCTAACCCAAGAATCTCACATGATTCTTCCGCTGCGGCCACAGTCTCAAGCACTGATCACACATATCAACTTGCGAACTAGAATACTACTCTTATAAGAAAATATTATCCGAGAGAGTGGCGATTCTCTGTTGTATCATTACAAACTTTATGAGTTTGAACAAATGACCCTATCATACCCTTATGACCAGATCTTTTAAACCGGGGAAGGAGAATGTCAAAGTCATTTGATCCACACATAAGATTGTAAAGACCTCAAGTCTAAGGACTAGTCATACAATGGATACATGAAAGTTCTCACAGACACATGGGATAGACACTCCATGTGAAAAATTTCGGCGGTCAGTTAGATGGACATGAGCAACTTATGCATCCATGTGATACACCAAGCGGATCTCCTCTAGTAGCCTATGAGATCGGCTACCCCACTTAAGGGCGGATCATATCATTATGCTAGTCTCTCCTCTTTGTGAACGCTCGGATTATTCACAAAACTATTACTACGAACGTTTGAGAGTAATGATTCTCATAAGGCGTGGAAGCCATTATCTTATTACTCCAAAAGCTTTATTACAGTGTTTGATGATTCTTATAATTTATGTAAGACACGTATAATAAAGATTGCCATTTTATTAATTAATGAAAATATTACAAATAAATGTACATATAGCCCATCCACAAGTTGGGTATAGGGCATATCCCTAACAATCTCCCACTTGCACTATAGCCAACTAGTATGAATCTGGACACCATACTTTTGGGTGTGCCTATCATGATTTTGTTGAGTCAGCCATTTAGTCAGAGAATCTGCAAAATTATCTTCTGTGGGTATTTTCTCTATAATAACTTCTTTTCTCTCAACAATCTCCCTGATGAGATGAAATTGCTTGAGTACATGCTTGGATTTCTGGTGGGACCTTGGTTCATTTGATTGAGCAATGGCGCCCGTGTTGTCACAGTACATCGTTACGCCATTCTTTATCGCATGAAGCACTTCCAGCTCTGTGATGAACTTCTTTATCCAGACTGCTTCTTTAGCTGCCTCAGATGCTGCAATATACTTGGCTTTAGTGGTGGAGTCTGTTGTAGTTGACTACTTTGAGCTCTTCCAACTGAAAGCTCCGCCATTCATACTAAACATATATCCTGTTTGCGATCTGATGTCATCCCTATCGGTATGAAAGCTCGCATCACAGTAACCAATGACTTTCATCTCAGAACAATCTCTGTATGTCAATAACACCTCCTTAGTTCTTCTCAGATACTTGAGGATTGTTTTGACAGCTGCCCAGTGTTGCTCACCAGGATTTGTCTGATACCTGCTCGTTATACTAAAAGCATAAGAGACATCAGGTCTTATACATAGCATAGCGTACATGATCGATCATATTGCTGAAGCATAAGGGATCCTACTCATATGCTTTCTATCTGAATGAGTATGTGGACATTGCTCCTTAGATAATTTGATTCTATGACAAGTAGGTAAATTACCTCATTTGTAATCGTCCATTTTGAATCTTTTCAAATTTTTATCTATGTACGTAGATTGAGAAAGTCCTAAAAACATTTTAGATCTATTACGGTAGATCTTAATGTCGAGGATGTAGGCTGCTTCTCCCAAATCTTTCATGGAGAAATTCTGAGATAACCATTGTTTGGTGGCTTGCATCATGGGAATATCATTCCCGATGATTAATATGTCATCAACATATAATACAAGAAATATAACAGCACTCCTACTACTTTTCCTGTAAACACAAGGCTCGTCTACATTTTTGATGAAGTCAAATTCTTTGATTGTTTCATCAAATCGTATATTCCAACTTTTTGAGGCTTACTTGAGTCCATAAATGGATCGTTTAAGCTTGCATACTTTATTATGATCATCCTTAGATGCAAACCCCTCAGATTATGTCATATAGACTTCCTCTATGAGGTTCCCATTAAGGAAAGTTGTTTTGACATCCATCTGCCAAATCTCATATTCAAAGTGTGCAGCTAGTGCCAGTAAAATTCGAATGGACTTTATCATTGCAACAGGCGAGAAGGTTTCTTCATAGTCAATTCCTTGGATTTTTCTATAACCTTTCGCCACCAACCTAGCCTTATAGGTTTGGATGTTGCCTTCTGCATCAGTTTTATGCTTGTAAATCCACTTGCAGCCTATGGGTTTTATCCCTTCAGATGCATCCACCAAGGAAAGTAGAATCCTGGAAATCCAGGAAAATTAGTTCTATGTTAGTTTGTTCTTCTCGTACCTCATCGAGGTCAAGTCTACTACCACTATATTTCTTGAGAAGGAATTCATTCTCTAGAAATTTAGCATTTCGTGAGACAAATGTTCTTTGTTCATTTGGGAAGTAGAACACGTATGCTCTTGAATTCAAGGCTTATCCTACAAACTTACATTTAATTGCCCTATCATCCAATGTGTTAGTTTGTGTGAGCTTACCATATGCGTCACATCCCCAAACTCTTAGATAACTAAGACTAGGACGTTTCCTATACCATAACTCATATGGTGTTTGACTAACAGTCTTGTAAGGAACTTGGTTTAGTAGTACTGTTGTAGTTTCTAAAGCAAGACCCCAAAATGAAAGAGGTAGATCCGTGTCTGGCATCATTGATCAGACCATATCTAATAATGTCCGATTTCTCCTTTCGGAGACCTCATTATGTTGTGGAGTTCCCGGAGGAGTCCACTGGGAAACAATACCATTTTCTCTCAAGTAATCTTAAAATGCGTCGCTTAAGTATTCACCACCTCGGTCATACCTTAGTGACTTAATACTTTTATTAAGCTGGTTTTCTACTTCAGCTTTGAAGTCTTTGAATTTCTCAAAGGCTTCAGATTTGTACCGCATAAGGTACACATACCAATATCGCGAGTGATCATCGATAAAGGTAATGAAGTAGGAGAATCCACCTCTAGCGGTGACTGACATTGGTCCGCGTACATCAGAGTGTATGAGTTCTAATGTCTCCGATGTACGCTGTCATTTACCTTTGAAGGGTAATTTGGTCATTTTACCAAGTAAACAAGACTCAAAAGTTACATAAGGTTCATATTTGAAGGGTCTGAAATACCCATCCTTATGTAGTTTAGTTAATCTTGTTTCATTGATATGACCTAAGTGACTGTGCCATAGAAGTGATTCATTGAGATTATTCAAGTTAACGTTGTATATATTAGAGGTTGAACATTCTTTGTTAGTTTGTAAGACATAGATACCATTATTTAAAATACCATCTCCATATTTTATTTCATTGAAATAAATAGAACAATCATTACAACTTATTAGGCATGAAAAGCCTTTATTACATAAATAAGAAATTGAAATGATTTTCTTGACTAGAGAATGTACATAAACACAATCTTCTAAGTCTAAAATTAAACCATTCGGCAAAACTAATGAATAAGTCCCCACGCACAATGCAGCTAGTTTTGCTCCATTACCCATGCGTAAGTCAACCTCCCCATGACGGAGTCTCCTACTATTTCTCAGGCCCTACACATTGTTACACAAGTGAGTCCCACAACCGGTGTCAAGCACCCAAGTAGAAGGTTCAGAGTTTTTAGAATATAGTTCAATCATATACAACATACCTGAAGCATTGGCCTTTTTGGCCTATTGGGCTTCCATAGCTTCCTTGGCTTTCAAGGATATGCAATCTTTCTTCCAATGACCCTTCTTTCCAAAAAAGAAATATTTCCCCTTTCCCTTTTTCTTCTCCACCTTACCATTGGGCTTTAGGTGATCTGGAGCCTTGGCATTGCCCTAATTTTTCTTTGAGCCTCATGGCTTCAGGTCCGTACCCGTATGCATAACGGAGGTTTTAAGCTCCGATTTCAAGTCCTTCTCTGCTTGCTTTATCAGATTCTGCAATTCTGCTAAAGTAGCTTCTTTTTTAGACAGATGAAACTGCATAATAAAGTTAGAGAAGTCTTTTGGTAAGGACTGAAGAATTAGATCACGACCTATCTCATGATCCATGATGAACCCAAGGTTGGCTAATTTTTCAATGTGGCCAATCATCTTAAGCACATGTCCACTAACAGATCCTTCAGTATACCTTGTTTGGAATAAGGCACATGACATTTGGAATCTCACGGTATGAACGGAAGTTGCATACAACTCCTTCAAGTGAAAGATGATGGTTTGAGCATCCATATCTTCGTGAGCTTTCTGAAGTTCATCCGACATAGAGCCAAGCATTATGTAAACTGCTTGCTCATCATCAACGACGTGTTTCTTCCAAGCTTCAAATGTATTTTGGTCAGCATCTTCTGCGGGTTCAGGGGGAAATGGTCTTTCAAGAACATAGAAAATCTTTTCTTGTCGTAAGATAATTTTAAGGTTTCTAAACCAGTCATTGTAGTTGTCCCATTTGAGCTTATGTTCATCAAGGATGGAACGAAGTGATATTATGTTTGCCATTTGAATGTTTGTGAAATATTTTAACCCACCTGTTAAGAGAGAATGTTAAAATTAGGAATATGTTTTCATTAATGTTTCATAATAATATGGGCTTTTAATATTATGAAGTTGCTCCCACTCAATTGTTTTAAAATTTTAAGCAAATCCCATCAACCTCAATATGATGGATTTCTTGTGGGCAAGGATCCCATTATCATCATTTCATAACTCCGACTAGGGCCGGTCGTTATAAAATACGATAATTAGGTAGGTTCCCAACCAATTTATGATATAAATCACAATTCCTAGATCATTGGGTTGGACAATCAAACATGTCATAGCTTATGCTAGTCCTTGTGGACACCCAATTTTTGCCAGTAATTTATAAGACCACACCTAAGGGTCGCTGCGTCTTATGACTCAGAAAAGTCAAACCATTGTCAGTAGTACGATTTAGGGACAAATTGGTATTGGTCAGTCTGGTAAAGCCGAGTCCTGCCAATACGGTTTAAGCCCTTTAGGTCTATACTTTACAATGGGAGGCAAATTTTAGACTTAAATTATTATTGATGATTTTAGCAAGTTTAAGTGAATAACTCTCAAATGGATTCCTACATTGAAAATTCCCTAGAGGGATGGTGGAGCGAACTCTCTTAAATACCCTTACCTCTTAGGCTCTTATTGCCTTGGTGACACGAATAAATAATAGATCCTCCAAATTAGTCAAACACTTTAAATATTCTTTAAGGTAAGCTTTGAGTAAATGATTATCTAGATGTCTTCACAACTTTTCCTTTTGGCTATAAAAAGGTAGTGAGTGAATGAAGACACCAAATAATTATCTAACTCTAGTAATACCTTTGGTTAAATTAACTTTAGTTTGGAAATTTTTATTAATGCCTTGGTCCCACCCCACTTGTATCTTTTATAATGTCTTTATTATTAACAAGTGATTTATATTTATTAGCCTTAAAGGTAATAAATCTCTATGTTCATCACAGAATAATTACTGAGCTAAGGGATAAGCAATACACTCTCTATTTCCTTAGAAAGTCTCTAGATGCTTGCACAATAAAATAATCATGCCAATTCTAATCATAAATAGAATCATCAAGCATATGCGTTTTAATATGTTGGAATTATTTTAGGCATTAAATAACTTTGATTAATATTTAATTATGCTATTGCATTTTATTTTAATCAAATAAATTTACTATTCACGTTTTTTTACAGATGCGCGAACTTTAAATGCAATTTCACAATTCAAATCTTAACCAAATCATGTAAAACTTATGCCTAAAAGTAATTTCAGGGTGTTAGCTTTCCAACGAGGTTTTACACACCCAATTTCGAGTTTAAATGAGAGAGAACTAATCAAAACAAAAACGGCGCACTGATACCACTATTGGGAAGCGGCCACGAGTGCGCTGCGGAAAATTAAAAATTATGATGCCGCTATCCATTTCCCCAAGACCCATTTGTTTTGATTATTCTACAAGTCTAGGCATGTTACTATATATTCTAAGCATAAAAACTCATAAAACATGCAAAGAACATAAACTTAAACATGCTAACTATCATAAGTACTCTAATTAAAAATAAAGAAAGAAAAAGACTTATTTAACCGAAGACTCCTCCAGTCCTCCCTCCAATCTACAAGCTTTTCTCGAACTCAACAAGCTCTTCCACGTTCCAAAGAGCCACCCAAGTGTGTGGCCTCCAAAGGTGCACACACCAAAGCCAAAACTCAACGGCAAGACTACGCCTTGAGAGCACGGGTATTTTGCCCTTGGTGCTAGCCTAGGAAAATACCTCAAAACTTTTAACTTGAGATTTTTCTAGTCAATTAGATTTAAGGATCCTCAAAATTAGTGGCTTACTCTTAAACTTTAGAGTTGCTCACTTATATAAACCCAAGATATGAAAGGTTTTGGTATAAAAATTTGTAAAGAAATTTTTTGGTTTATATAGGTGCTCTAAAGACAACAAAATTAATTAAGAATCCGATGTGGGATAAATGCTAATTAAATCATAGCCATTGGATCTTAATATAGTGGTTTAATGAGATTATAAAACCCTAATAAGAGTTTGGGCCGAATGGAAATTCAAAACAAATAAAAAAAAATTTAAAAAAATACGCAGATTTTATTTATTGATTATTTATTTTCTTATTCATTTTTCCAATTCCCAAAGTGCCCCTATCGTCATTCACCAATCCCTAAACCACTTTAGAACCACATAAATTATATGTTCAATAATTAAACACATTGAACCATTTATGAACAATTCCTACAGCAATCATATATGCTGTTAAATTTGTATTGTGCACTGTTAACCATTGATTTCGACTTTGTAGTGTGTGACCTTTTGGGTTCTCCTCAAGTTGGACATGAAATGAATCGTGATAATTTAATAGAACAAAAATTATCCTCCGATCAGATGGTCGTTCGATTTCAATGACATCTAGCAACATGACAAGGCCCCCAAATGGGAAGGAAAGATATATACCAATTATGTATGCGATTTACATATGATTAGGTCCCTCGCCTCACTCTATCCCCACCGTTTGAACTAGGGTACAGAAAGTGTCTACCCATATAGTCAAAGTTATGATGTTGATAGTGTCATGAATCGTGCTAACCCAAGAATCTCACATGATTCTTCTGCTGCGTCCATAGTCTCAAGCACTGATCACACATATCAACCCGCGAACTGGAATACTACTCTTATAAGAAAATATTATCCGAGAGAGTGGCGATTCTCAATTTTATCTTTACAAACTTCATGTGTTTCAACAAATGACCCAATCATACCCTTATGACCGAATCTTTTGAACTGGGGAAGGAGAATGTCAAAGTCATTTGATCCACACATAAGATTGTAAGGACCTCAAGTCTAAGGACTAGTCATACAATCGATATATGAAAGTTCACACAGACACATGGGATAAACACTATATGTGAAAACTTTCTGCGGTCAGTTTGATGGACACGAGCAACTCATGCATCCATGTGATACACCAAGCGGACGGATCTCCGCTAGTAGCCTATGAGATCGACTACCCCACTTAAGGGCGGATCATATCATCATGCTAGTCTCTCCGCTTTGTGAACGCCCGGATTATTCATAAAACTATGACTAGGAACGTTTGAGAGTAATGATTCTCATAAGGCATGGAAGTCATCATCGTATTACTCCAATGGCTTTATTACAGTGTTTGATGATTCATATAATTTTTGTAAAACAAGTATAATAAAGATTGCCATTTTATTAATTAATGAAAATATTACAAATACATGTACATATAGCCATCCACAAGTTGGTTATAAGGCATATCCCTAACAATAGATGTGTTGTGCAGATCGTGGACTGAGAGATCTTTGTTTGCTATGAATCATCGGGACCCCACGGTGGGTGCCAAATTAAAGACACTGAATTTCACTTTCAGTCTACAATCTAGAATTTTTATATTGGGGTCTCTAACAATCCTGCAAAACAAAGATAGAGTAAGCGATGACTATCTGCCCACATGTGTGGTGGACACAGTAGGCAATCTGACGCTCAAGTCAGTGATGGTAATGAGCGAAAATAAGGAAGAATATGGCTAAGTTACCTTGGTATTCGTAGTTTAATTGTCATGATAGCGGCGGGACTTTATTTAAGGAAAATTCGAGTTGTTGAATTAGAACTTGACTCTGTTGGGGTTTTAGGGGGAATATCCCGTTAACGCAGCGGAACATGGAAAATCAAAATTTTCCGATTTCAATAATTTTTCTTGGATCAATTAAAATAAACTTATTTATTTTAATTACCCGATACTTAAAAACTAAAATTTTACCCAATAATCATATTTCTTGAAAATTACCATTTGACCCCCTAAACTTTGTATTTTGTTCATTTTAGTCTTAAAATTGTCAAATATAATTTTGGACGATTCCAAATCATTTCTAAAATGATTTCCAACATGTCCAACACAATATACATCATAATATATGAGCCCCTAGGATTTTCATTTAATTTTAATTTAGTCCAATTTGTTCAAAATAAGTCAAGATCAAATACAATCAATCCCAAATTTGATATACATCATATATACATCATAATATATCACATATATGAAAAGCCTCAAAATTGGATTAGGTTATGAACCCTAATTTTAAAAATTACTTCAACTGTACAATTTACATTAAATTGAATAAATTCAACAATTTAATTAATTCTTTAACACACCAAACAAGTCTTGATTGGCGTGCTCACACTCGTATAACACAAGCGCAGGTATCGTTAAGGTAGTATAAAATGTATCGATCCCACGAGGACTTAATACTTATGCTATTAATTTATTTAAACTAAATGTCTACGAGTATCTAATTGATTGATTGTTGGTTGGATGATGATTTTAATCTAAAACAAGTAAATAAAATAGTGCGAAAGTAAACTTAAGGAAAAATAAATATTATAAAACTATCTAGGGTTGTGAATCCTTCTAATATCTTTTAAATATACAGTGATTATCTCATGTTTGTGCAATAAATCGGTTTATTAACCTAGAACACGAAGTTATACAAAAGCCTCTTCCGATGGTCAGATGCAAACACCCAAAGTAACCCAATTAACTATATTCCTATGTTAATTAAGAAACTTCGAATTCATTAAGTTTAAGTTCCAATTATGGCTACCCCAGCCCGACAGGTATATTCCTATCATGTAAGGAAATCGACCTAAGAGACATTTACCCCAAGGTGAGATCGTGAGCTATTGAGTCTAAGGCTATACCTAAAATCCCTTTTCCAAGTTCATTTTAAGTTTACCAAATCAATCTTATTAATGACCAGTTAACAAGAAGCATTAAGACTATGACTCAATAAATATATTTATTACCCTAGGCATAAAATAATCAACTTATAAACCGGTGATATTGGAATTCATGACAACCCTAGATTTTGTATTTAGTTACAACACATACCTAGGATTACTAAACAATTAAATAAACAAAACATCATAAAAATAACTTGAAGATAAATAAAAGTAAAATTACAATAATAAAAGAAAATATTGGGGGTTAGATGATCCACTTTTAAAATTTCAAAATTAGAAATCTTCATTATTTTCAATGTTTACCGATTAATTAATTATATTTAACCAGACTATAAAGGCGGATATTTCATTTGTCTGAATTAAGTCCAACCGACCATATAGGCGGTAACAAGGTTATTACCTAAACCGACCATACAGGAGGAAACTACGTCTGGAATGTAAAACCGACCATATATGTGGTAAATAAGGTTGTCACCTAAATCGGCCATATAGGCGGTAACTAATTAAGCCAAATTTTAATTAAAATAAAATAGATTAATCTAATTTATTATATTAAAAGTCTCACCTTTTTTACCCCAGCAGAATGAGATTACATGCTCATGCTGTAAATGAAAACACACAAAATTTTAGTAATTAAAAAAAAAAAAAATACAAAAAAACTTTAATAAATATACAAGACACTTTCCTTTAGGTTTTCATGGAGAAATTACTCCAAAAAAACATGAAAATTTACAAAATTTAGCTTGGTATTTATAGGCAAATCTAAAGGCTTCCAGCAATTTCTCCACCAATTGCTCCACCAAACATGGTTTTAAACATGGCACCAAACATTGCACCAAACATGGCACCAAATCCTCCACCAAACATGAAAGCATGTTTGGTGGAAGTTTGACAATTTTTATGTTTTTATTTTTTTATTTTTTTTATTTTGAAAATGACTTAAATAATTACACATAACACACTTCTGAATATTTTATCAATTTCGATCATGAAACTTCAGATTTCGAAATTATTATGAACTTCAAAGTTATAGATCCTTGAGTTTTCTTTAATTTGGAACTTGAATCACCTCAATCTGATATCGGAATAAAAACTTATGGCCAAAATACGATAATTGCGCAAAGTTGGAATTTACGAAATTGTACTTCAGTAGAACGCCATTTCAAGTTTCCAATCTCAAAAATCAATATGTCAAGTCTAGTTTTTGCCCTTATTTGTTCCACATTTCGTCCTGATTGGTTCCATTAAGTCCCGATTTTATTTTATCTGCAAAATAAACTGAAACATATCAAAATGTTCATAAAACGCGAGAAACTATACAAAATATTAAGAAAAATGGGCGGTAAATAATGATAAATTTTCTGCTCATCACACCCCCAAACCTAAAATTTTGCTAGTCCTCGAGCAAAACAATAAAATAAAATGCAACAAATAATTAAAATTAAACTAAGCCACTTTCATAGGGATCACGGTTGCATATTGCGTATGCAACAAGCCTTTAAACCCCTAGGTGTCCCTAGTGGACAAGTTGTAGTCTCGTGAGGGCTTACAGTGACGATACCCACAAACTTCAAACTAATGCACAAAAAATCAAAAAGACAAGAGAAAAGAGAATAAACAAGTTAGTGACTAAAAAAGTGAAACTTCTTATCCAAGTTAGTAGTTGTTTTCTTTCTTTCTGAATTACCAAATAAGTAAGTTCTCCGATTATTTTTATCATTCTTCATATACACAGCCAACAAGGTATTAATCAAATCATTATTCCCACAATATTCATAAGTGTAGTTGAAAAGAGAGTAATATTTTTGTCATAAAGTTATATCAGAATTCACTCCTTTTTAGCAAAGGATTTTTTTATTTTTTTTTTTTTTACATAAAATAAAGAAAACAACATCTTCAATCCATGTAATGAGCTTTGGGCCAGTGACTCCCTAACCAGTTGGCTTTAGGGCACTAGGAATTAAGACACCCCTACGGACTTAATTACTCGGATTTCAGATGTTTCTTTTTATTTTTATAACATCTTTGATCCATGTAGCGAGCTTTCGGCCAGTGACTCACAAGCTAGTTGGCTTTAGGGCACTAGGTGTTAAAACACCCATACAGACTTAATGACTCGGATCTCATAACTTTTTTTTTTATACACACTTTTCTTTTCTTTTTTTTATTCCATTGCTTTTTTAGATGTTTTCTCCAATTAAACTAGAGCACTGAATATTATAAACTTTTCAAATAAATCTCATCGCTATATGTTACCATGCATGTTGATAATACCTCTCGACTGAACATATGAAGATCCAATTTAGTAGTATTATGGAGAATTCACAAATTAAATAATTCAAAATGGAATAAACAAAAATTAACTTGTTACGAAATAGGTTGAGATACGTCTCAGGAGTGGAAATTCCTTACACAGCTATCTCACACAAATTTCACCTGAATCGTCAAGTTAATAACACAAAAACAAAAAATATATTTTTTTAATTTTTTAATTTTTTAATTTTTTGAAAATTTTTGACTAAAAAACAAATAAAAACAACACAACAATAAAATATTTACAAGATACTAGTTAACTATTCCCCTCCCCCAAACCTAATTGAGACATTGTCCCCAATGTCTAAAAAGTAGAAGAAAAATTTAGAAAACAGTACTTGGTTAGCCGAAATTCTACATCTAAAAGGAAAATTAATGGTTAAGATTTGCGAAATTTCATCAGAGAGTTTTAAGGGAGAGAAGGAAATTGCTTGTGAAGATTTGCGAGAACGTCTTCCATCATGAAATGTGACTTTACCTACAAAAATTAAACACAAAAAAAATAAAACACACCAAATCTGAATATATACACAATTTGAATGGGTTGCCCCCTGCTAGTGCTAAGTTTAACGTCGTCAGCTAGACATGACTGCCCGAATATTAGGCTGGATCTGAAAGTGTGACACTTTCTTTTTGTCGCTCAAATGATTCTCCCCAGTATTGCTTGACACGCTGGCTATTAACTTTGAATGTGTTATTGGACTTGAGGTTGTATATCTCAACTACTCCGTAGGGTAACACCTGAGTAATCACAAATGGACCTGACCACTTTGATTTCATCTTTCCAGGGAAAAGTTTCAACCGTGAATCGTATAACACCACATGTTGCCTTGGCTCCAATTGTTTGCCTACTATTTTTTTATCATGTCATTTCTTGGTCATTTCTTTGTACAGTTTGGCATTTTCATAAGCATATTGGTGAAATTCCTCCAATTCGTTTAGTTGGTGGAGTCATTTTTCTCCTACTGCTTGTGGATCAAGATTTAATTTCTTCAGTGCCCAATACACTTTATGTTCAAGCTCCACTGGTAGATGGCATGCTTTCACAAACACCATTCGATATGGGGACATACCAATGGGTGTATTGTAAGCTGTCTGGTAGGCCCATAGTGCGTCATCTAGTTTTGTAGACCAATCCTTCCTTGTTGATCCAACGGTTCTCTCCAAGATTCTTTTGATCTTTCTATTTGAAACTTCAACTTGTCCATTTGACTGCGGATGGTAGGCAGTGGCAACTTTATGAGTAACTCCGTATTTGGATAGGAGTGAATCGAAATATCTGTTACAGAAATATGTGCCTTCATCACTGATAATCGCCCGAGGTGTTCCGAAGCGAGTGAAAATATTCTTTTTAAGGAATTTTATCACTATTTTTGAATCATTTGATGGCAGTGCTATTACTTCAACCCATTTGGAGACGCAGTCTACTGCAACTAGTATGTACAAGTTTTCGAATGATGGACTAAAGGGTCCCATAAAATCAATCCCTCAAAAATCAAATATCTCCACTTCCAGAATATTTTGCAGAGGTCCTTCATTTCTCCTCGAAATATTTCCCGTCCTCTGGCACCTGTCACATTGAAGAGCAAAAAAGTAAGCATCTTTAAATATAATTGGCCAGAACAAACCTGATTGTAGGACTTTGGCTGTAGTTTTATTCCCGCTGAAGTGTCCCCCGTATGGTGATGAATGAAAATACTGCAAGACACTATTGACCTCTTCCTATGGAACACAATGTCTCAGTAATTGATCAGTACAGCGTTTGAACAGGTACGGCTCATCCGAGACATAGTGCTTGACTTCTTTGAAGAACTTCTTTCGTTGCTGATGAGTCCATTCCAACAGTCATTTTCCCGATACTATGTAATTTACATTGTCAGTATACCAAGGGACATCATGTTGTTTCATGGCAAATAACTGTTCATCTGGAAAAGTTTCTTTGATTGTCAGTTCGTTGCCAGCTATTTCTTTATTCTCGAGCCTCGATAAGTGTTCTGCCACTTGGTTTTCTGTCTCTTTCCTGTCTCTGGTCTCCACGTCAAATTCTTGCAGTAGAAGCATCTAACAGATCAATCTAGGTTTAGCATCTTTCTTCGCAATCAGGTATTTGATTGCTGAATGATCTGTGTAGACCACAACTTTGGGACCCAGCAGATAAGAGCGGAATTTATCAAAAGCAAACACAACTATGAGAAACTATTTTTCAGTGGTTGTGTAGTTGAGTTGAGCTTTATTCAAAGTTCTGCTGGAGTAGTAAATGGTATGGAAACTTTTTGCTTTGCATTATCCCAAAACTGCACCTACAGCAAAATCACTAGCATCGCATATCACCTCAAATGGAAGAGTCCAGTCTGGTGCTACTATGATGGGGGTAGAGACCAGCTTCTGTTTCAAAATCTCAAAAGCTTCGTGTCATTATTTGGTGAAGTTGAAAGGCATATCTTTCTCCAGCAGATTGCATAGAGGTTTAGCAATCTTGGAAAAGTCTTTGATAAATCTCATGTAAAAGCATGCATGTCCGAGAAAACTGTGAATCCCTTTGACAGTTGATGGTGGAGGTAATTTTTCGATTGTCTCAATCTTCGCTTTGTCTACCTCGATTCCCTTTTGTGAGATCTGATGTCCCAGGACGATGCATTCCTACACCATGAAGTGGCATTTCTCCCAGTTGAGTACCAGGTTGGTATCTTCGCATCTTTGTAACACATTTTCCAGATTTTACAAGCAGTGGTCGAATGAGTCTCCAAACATAAAAAAATCATCCATGAAAACCTCCATACTTTGTTCCAGCATGTCTGAGAATATGGCCATCATGCAACGTTGAAATGTAGCAGGAGCATTATATTGTACAAATGGCATCTTGCGGAAAGCAAAAGTGCCACACGGACATGTAAAAATGGTTTTCTCCATATCTTCTAGGGCGATGGCAATATGAATGTACCCCGAATATCCATTCAGAAAGCAATGGAACTCATGTCCTGCCAATCTGTCTAGCATATGGTCAATGAATGGTAGCGGAAAATGATCTTTCCTTGTTGTTTTGTTCAGCTTCTTGTAGTCCATACATACTCTCCATCCAGTCACCGTTCTTGTTGGAATTAGCTCATTATTTTCATTTATGACTACAATAAATCCTCATTTCTTTGGCACACATTGCATAAGACTCACCCACGTGCTGTCAGAGATGGGGTAAATGATACTAGCATCCAACCATTTAATAATTTCTTTTTTTACGACCTCCTTCATGATTGGATTTAGTCTCCATTGATGCTCCACTGTGGGTTTGTACTCGTCGTTCATCAAAATCTTGTGCATGCAAAATGATGGACTAATGCCTCGAATGTCTGCTATAGTCCAGCCAATGGCTTTCATGTGTTCTCATAACATTCTCAGTAACTTTTATTTCTGCTCCAATGTTAGCGACGTAGAAATAATCACAGGTAAATCAGAAGAGTTTCCTAAAATGCATATCTGAGATGGCTTGGAAGTATCTTCAGTTCCAGCTGCGGTGGTTCTTCAATCGAAGGCTTGATTCGCTCATTTTTCCGTAGTTCCAAACTTTCCACGTGTGGTGTCGATTTGAAGTGAAATGGTCTATCAAGATAGTTGATACATTCCATAATTTCATCATCTAGCTCGCTGTCAGTCATGTTGGTGATGCAAGCTTCAAGTTTATCTGTGGGAGGTGGCATTGCATCAATATCCTGGATGTACTATTTACAACATCAATTCTGAAACATTCCTCCTCCTTTTCATCACTCAGGAATTTCATGGCTTTGAAAACATTGAAGGTAACTTCTTGGTCCTACACTTTCATAGTTAGTTCTTTTTATACATCAATAACAGTTCGACATGTAGCCAAGAATTGTCTCTCGATGATGATAGGTACATCTTTGTCTTCCTCCATGTCAAGGATAATGAAATCTGCTGGGAGAATGAGTTTGTCGACTTTGACCAGTACATCTTCAACTACACCTCTAGGAAATGTTAGCGTTCTATCAGTAAGTGGCATAGAGACTGAGGTGGGCATTGCTTCTCCAATCTGGAGTTTCATGTAAATCTAAGAAGGCATCAAATTAACACTAGCACCTAAATTACATAAAGTTTTATCGATGTAATGTTCTCCAATGGTGCATGAGATGGTGAAACTGCCAGGATCTTTCAACTTTGGGGAAATTTCCTCTGAATGATGGCGCTGCATTCTTCTGTCAATGCTACTGTCTCATAATCTCCCAATATCTACTTTTGTGATAAAATGTCTTTCATGAATTTGACATAGCTGGGCATTTGTTCCAACGCTTCTGCAAATGGAATGTTGATATGCAGCTTTTTGAGGACCTCCAATAATCGAACAAACTGCTTATCCAGTTTATTTTTCTGAAGACGATGTGGAAAAGGTGAATGTGGAGTGAATCTTTCTTGAAATTCCTTTGCTTCTTTTAACCATTTTTTAAAATGATGGCATTACATTGCTCCTTCCTAATGTTCCTTGGATTTGGTTCTGTGTTGATAAGAATGGTACCTTGCAGTCTGTTACTCTGAGCATTGGCCAGTTGTCTCATTTGATTCTCCAGTGCTTTAATAAAAGCTGCTTGATTTTGAATTAATGCTGTTTGACAGTCATATTTTGTTTCAAGCTTTTTCAAATGAGCCAGTACTTCTGTTATTCCTGGTTCCTTTTCATACTTTAGGCCTTTGTTTTGCTGTCGGAATCCGGGTGGTGGGTTGTTCCTTTACCCTGAATTGTTGCTCCATGAAAAATTGGGATGATTTCTCCATCTCGGGTTGTAGATGTTGGAATATAGATTGTTCCCTTGTCTGTTGAAATTGTTGACAAAGTTCACCATCTCATCATGTTGGTTTACCTCTGGTGCTCCTCTATATGGTGAACTTATGGCTCCAATATTGCCTTGCATGCTAAGAGTTTCCATGAATTTTCATATCTGATCCAGCTTGGCAGTCACTACTGTGTTGGCTCCAACTCTGTAATTCGTTGGATCATGCTCCTTTATGTTGGCCATAAAGAATTGTTGTTGGCCATTTCTTCTATTAGGTCTCAGGCCTGATCTTCTCCTTTTGCCATTAAAGCTCCTCCAGCAGCAGCATCAATTGTGGTTCTCATTAATCTAGAAAGTCCATTGTAGAAGGTTTGGACTTGTAACCACTTTACTATCTCATGGTGAGGACATTTTCGGAGTAACTCCTTGTATCTTTCCTAAGCTTCGTAGAGAGATTCTGAGTCATGTTTGACCGACGTAAACACACACGTATAACCCAAGCACACGTATCGTTCAAATAGTATAAAAATATCGATCCCACGATGACTTAATTTCTACTGTTGTTATTAACTATTGATATTATTTATTTACAGGTATCTAATTATAGGGAGAAGGGAATTGATTGCTTTTGGTTGGTTGAATGTGTATTTGCTAATTAAAACAAAAACATACTAAAAAGAAAATACTAAGGAAAAAAAAAGAAAAGACTCAAATTTCTAGGGTCGTGACTCCACACAATATTATTCTAAAGATGAATCGATTCTCTTACATATGTGTAATAAATCAGTTTGCTAACCTGGAACACGAAAATATGCAAAAGCCTATGTCGATAGTCAGACGCAAATATCCAGTATAACCGAATTGAACCATATGTCTATGTAAACCAAATTATCTGGATTCATTAAGATCAAGTTCCAATTGTGGCTACCCCCGCCCGACATGTATATGTCTATCCTGTAAGGAAATCTATTAAAGGGTTATTTATCCTCAAGGAAGATCGTGGGCTATTGAATTTGAGGCTGAAACCTAAAATCTCTATGTCTAGTTCATTTTAAGTTTACCACATCAATCTTATTGGTAATCAGACAACAAGAAGCATTAAGCTTAAGACTCAATAAACAAACTAAAGAATTACCCAATAAATAATTAAATCAATTATTAAGCCTAGTAATATTGTGTTTCATCACTTCCCTAGAATAAAAATAAAATATTGGGGATAGGGGATCCACTTTTAGAAATCTCAAATTATTATAATATGGAAATTGCCAGGATTATCCAATTAAGTTGAACAGCCATAAAGGCGGTGTTATTATTTATCCATAAACCAGCCATATAGGCGGTAATTATCTGTCACCTAAAGACCATCCATATAGGCGGTGTCACATTATGTTTCATAATTAAAACCAGTCATTAAGGCCGAATCAACTTTTAATTCATATTATTAAATCACAATTTCCATATTATAATTGAAGTGAGATTAATCTACCTTACTATTTTTAATTTAGAAATCTCCCTTATTATAATATATAAATTTGCGTGATAATTACCAACCATCCATTTAGGCGGTATCCTGATTAAGTCAAATTAATAATTAATTACCAACCGACCAACCAGGCGGTATCCTCATTAAGTCAGGTTAAAACCAATTTATAAATAATTACCAACCGACCAATATAGCGGTATCGTTATTAAGTCCGGTTTTAAATCATTTATATATATTATAATTAAGGGAGATTAATCTAAATTATAAAAGTAAAAAGCTTCACCTTTACCCAAGCAGTAAATTAACTACTGAACATAAAAGAACAAAAATAAAATAAAATAAAATTTTATTACAAAAAGTAAAAGTGGATAATTAAAAATACTAAAAGTAAAAATGTTTAATTTAAATTATAAAAACTTAAACACACAAGATGCAATCCTTAAAGTCCTTACAAAACTCAATGAAGGCATGATTTGAATTCTGAAATCGAGCTGAATTTATAGGCGTCAGTAGGGTTCGGGCGTTGGACGCGTAAGGCTTTGCGCATCGCGACGCGACATGTGTCGGCTTATGGTTCGTCGGCTTCAGATTTTTTATCTGACATGTGGCATTCCAAATAAGGTGATAAGGTGACACGTGGCAAGGCGGCTGGGAGCTGAATGATTGAGCTGTCGTGGCGATGACATAGCACTGACGTGGCGACACGTGGCAAAAGTGATTGTCGGCACCATAGAATGATGACGCGTGGCACGCTGTGATTGGTTGATGATGACGTGGCACTTTGACTCGGTCAACTGGTGATGTGGATGATGACATGGAGTGACACGTGGCGGCACGAGGCGATGGTGACTGTCGGCACCGTAGGATGATGACACGTGTCACGGCGCACGTTAGCAGATCGGTAGTGCTGGTGACATGTGGCACGCCCCACGTTAGCAAAGTCAAACTTCTCGGATTCTGACTTGTGGACCCGGCGCACGTTAGAATTGTTTGGCGCATGTTAGGCGTCGCGATGCCAAAGGCTTGCGCGTCGTGACACGCCAAATTACCAAAATACCCTTTTGTCTAATTTTCACTGTTTTTGCCCAAAATCACCTCCCGAATGTCCTGAAACTTTATTTATCTACAAAATAACACAAAACACATCAAAATATTCACAAAATAAAGAAACTCTACAAAATATTAGGTTAAATGTGTGGGAAATAGTGATATAATTACCACTCATCACACCCTCAAACCTAACATTTTGCTAGTCCTCGAGCAAAACACAGAATAATATAACATAAACATCTTTAAAATAAAATTTAACTAAGCCACTTTCTTAGGGATCACAGTTGCATTTAGCGTATGCAACAAGCCTTTAAACCCCTAGGTGTCCCTAGTGGACGAGTTGTAGTCTCGTGAGGGTTTACAGCAATGATACCCACAAACATTTTACAAAAGTAAAAAGGTAGTGAAACTAATGCACAGAAAAGAAAAAAGACAAGCGAAAAGAGAATAAAGAAGTTAGTGACTAATCAGGTGAAACTTCTACTCCAAGTTACTAGTTGTTTTGTTTCTTTCTAAATTACCGAATAAGTAAATTCTCCGATTATATTTACCATTCTCCATATACATAGCCATCAAAATATTAATCAACTCATTTTTACCCATAACAGTCATAAGTGCAGTTGAGAAGAGAGTAATATTTTTGTCCTAAAGTTTTATCAGAATTCACACCTTTTTGTAGAAATAGAATAATTTTTCAGATTTTTCAGATTTTTTCTTTGATTTTTTTTTATATACAATATCTTCCGTCTATGTAGCGAGTGTTGGGTCGGTGGCTCCCAAACCAGTTGGCTTTAGGGCACCAGGTGTTAAGACACCCATACAGACTTAATTACTCAGACTTCAGATATATATATTTTTGCAGCATCTTTGATCCATGTAGCGAGCTTTGGGCCAGTGACTCCCAAACCAGTTGGCTTTAGGGCACTAGGTGTTAAAACACCCTTACAGACTTAATAACTCGGATCTCGATTTTTTTTTACTCCATCACTTTTTGAGATGCTTCCTCCAATTAAACTAGAGCACTGAATATTACAAACTTTTCAATTACAGCTCATGTCCGTATGTTACTATGCATGTTGATAATACCTGCTAACTGAGCATATGAATATCCATTTTAGTCAGTATTATAGAGAATTCACAAATTAAATAATTCAAAAGGAAATAAACAAAAATTAACTTTTTCCGAAATAAGTTTGAGATACGTCTCAGGAGTGGAAACTCCTTACTCAGCTATCTCTTACCAATTTCACTTTTTTAGTCAAAATAAAAATACAAAAACGCAAAATATTTTTGTAATTTTTGAAAAATTTTCAATTTTTTTTGTATTTTTCGAAAAATTTTGGACTAAAAATAAAAACAACACACAACTAAAAATAATATACTAATCAACTAATTTTCTCCCCCAAACCTAAATGAGACATTGTCCCCAATGTCTTAAACAATAGAAGAATAGTTTAGAAGATAATACCTGGTTAGCTGAAATTCTACAAGAAATTAAAGGTTAAGATCCAGATTAATCCGACGCCTCTTACCATGATCGTCCTCGGACCAATTTATCTTTGAAATGATAGGGTCAATTTGTGGTTCATAAGCTCAGATTTGGTCAATTAGATCCGGAGCAGTTCTGGCAGTGAAGAGGAGTTCTTTTAAAGGTTTTGACACGAACCCATTTCTCCGGGCATCATCAAGAAACACACAAAGAAAATCATAAAATCCATCAACGTTAAACAACCCAATTGGTTTCTGGTGTATGTTCAAGTTCGCCCAAGATAGCACTATAAAAATTTCCTCCAATGTGCCCAAGCCACCTGGCAAAGCAATAAAAGCATCAGCACGGTTAATCATTTCCACTAGTCGCTCGGACATACCTGGCACAATAAGTTCCTCTTTGTTTGATGGTCCAATAAGATTCGCCTCTGCCAAAGGTTTTGGGATGATTCCCAAAACTTGACTGCCTCCATCCTGTACGGCCTTTGAAATGATCCCCATTAGTCAAAGATTGCCACCGCCATATACTAAGTGCATATTCTTTTCAGCCATGATTCGACCCAATTCATGTGCGGCTTCTATGTATTGTGGTTTAACACCAACACTAGTACCGCAAAACACACAAATGTTCTCAACTCGTCTTCTTGAAGTGGCTTCCATTTTTTATGTATTTCTTTCTCAACTCTGGATGACTTCAAAAGTGTAATGACAGGCTGAATTTATTGAACCTGAAAATGATGAGTAATAATAGCACTAGTATCTTCCAAAGGACGATTGTTAGCTAAACAATAAAAGAAATCGTGAAAGGTCAAAAAGTCTGGATTCTGTCTACGAAAATAAGGATAATTACAACAGAAAAGAAAATCAAAGCAATAATTAAGGTAACAGAATTGTGTACACAATACGCCATTCTCTTAGTATAAATTCATTAGGATGCGTCTCAAGAATCCATTCCTTACTCAGCCATCGCTAATGAATTATCTCTTATCTTTTCCAAACACCATTCCTTCTGTCTTATGCTTTGGTTGAGCTTTTCCCTACAAAAATAACACACAAAATTAAAAACTATACAACATGTATACACAAAATATAAAAATAGAAATTACAACAAAGTGCATGGATTGCCTCCCTGCTAGCGCTAAATTTTTTGTCTTCAGCCAGACGTGACTGAAATCTATCCGTCAAAGAGGTTTCAGCATCGTTTTGGATGTCATATTAAAGACATTCCCATGTGCATTGCTTTTGAAGGGTCTCTTCCAACGGTAAGGTAGTAAAAAGAGTTTTGTCTCATTCAGTGCTCGTGCCACCATTTTGATCTTTGTCGCTCCAGTAATTCCTGAAAAGAAAAAAAGAAAATCATGAGGTCTCGTATGGTGCTTGACTTGGAATGGGAGTTCCATTCTGTCAAGTTTCTGGGTGACATATTTGATTTGTACTCCCCAAAACAGTGATGTTTCGCCTGAATGCTCTGGATCTTTAATAAGTTCAGACATTTGCTCCTTCATTTGCTCTGCTTCTTGCTCCACCTTTTCTTCACAGATGAATTTTAAAATTTCCGTTTTCAATTCTTCATCCGTCATCTGTGAAATGCATGCTTCATAAGTGTCAATCTGATGATGTAAAGTTATGTCTGTTTTTAGGTCTTCATCCTCGGATCTGAGTGAAATGATTGGCTCAGGTAGATCTTCTTCAAACATTTGTGCAATGAAAGCTCCAAGATCTTCATTTGGAGGATAGAAAGTTTCATCATCCTTTGTTAGTGCAGTTGGTACAAATAGCTCAGCTACTTCATCCTCGTCAGAGTCAGTAGAATAATAAAAATCAAATTGAGACTTTGTTGGTTCAGGATCCTGAACTGATACCTCTTATTCTTGATACTGCTCAGCCTCGTCCTCTATTATGATGTCATGATGAATCTCAGGATATTCGAAAGCTTCTTCAGTATTATTTGAATTTGCTTCGTGAGATATGTGATTCAGGTTATCTGTTAATTGTCTAACTTAATCTGTCATCCTCTGTATAGACGCCGCTTGACTCTGAATTTATGCATCAAATTGAGCTTCCCGTTCCTCGAGCCAATCTTTGAGCATGTCAATCAACTTATCTTCCTCTGATGGTTCTGGTTCTTGATGAAGATTGTAGATGGATGGTGGATAAGATGGAAAATGTGATGATTCTTCATACCTTGAATGATTCCGAAAATTCTGCCACTCTGAAAGGTATATACATTGATTGCTCGGGTGGTTACGATCACATATCACACATCTCCTCATTTCGTTCTGATGAGAAAATGTAGTATTGCTTGATTCTGACATCCAGTGATAATTGTTAGGCTGGACAACAGGCCTCAGAAAACCAGACTATTTCTCCCAGATTTGGGGTGTATCTTCTTCTAGTAAAGCTCGTAATCTTTCAATCTCCCAATAATGTTCCATTTTTTAATCACCTGAAAACAAAAGAAAGAAATAAAAATTACAGATAAAAATAAAGAAAATTAGATACAAGTAAATTAGATAGCTTCAAAATTATTAACTCAAGAAAAATAAGTCCCCGGCAACGGCGCCAAAAACTTGACTGGCGTAAACACACATGTATAACGCAAGCGCACGTATCGTTCAAGTAGTATAAAAATATCGATCCCACGAGGACTTAATTTCTACTGTTGTTATTAATTATTGATACTATTTATTTACAGGTATCTAATTATAGGGAGAATGGAATTGATTGCTTTTGGTTGGTTGAATGTGGATTTGCTAATTAAAATAAAAACAGACTCAAAAGAAAATACTAAGGAAAATAAAAGAAAAGACTCAAAGATCTAGGGTCGTGACTCTACACAATATTATTCAAAAGATGAATTGATTCTCTTACATATGTGTAATAAATTAGTTTGCTGACCTGGAACACGAAAATATACAAAAGCCTCTGTCGATGGTCAGACGCAAATACCCAGTATAACCCAATTGAACCATATGTCTATGTCAACCAAATTACATGGATTCATTAAGATCAAGTTCCAATTGTTGCTACCCCCGCCGACATGTATATGTCTATCCTGTAAGGAAATCTATTAAAGGGTTATCTATCCTCAAGGAAAATCGCGGGCTATTGAATCTGAGGCTGAATGTCTAAAATCCCTATGTCTAGTTCATTTTAAGTTTACCACATCAATCTTATTGGTAATCAGACAACAAGAAGCATTAAGCTTAAGACTCAATAAACAAACTAAAGAATTACCCAATAAATAATAAATCAATTATTAAGCCTAGTAATATTGTGTTTCATCACTTCCCTAGAATAAAAATAAAATATTGGGGATAGGGGATCCACTTTTAGAAATCTCAATTATTATAATATGGAAATTGCCAAGATTATCCAATTAAGTTGAACAGCCATAAAGGCGGTGTTATTATTTATCCATAAACCAGCCATATAGGCGGTAATTATCTGTCACCTAAAGACCATTCATATAGGCGGTGTCACATTATGTTACATAATTAAAACCAGTCATTAAGGCGGAATCAACTTTTAATTCATATTATTAAATCACAATTTCCATATTATAATTGAAATGAGATTAATCTACCTTTACTATTTTTAATTTAGAAATCTCCCTTATTATAATATATAAATTTGCGTTATAATTACCAACCAGCCATATAAGCGGATCCTGATTAAGTCAAATTAATAATTAATTACCAACCGACCAACCAGACGGTATCCTCATTAAGTCAGGTTAAAACCAATTTATAAATAATTACCAACCTACCAATATAGCGGTATCCTTATTAAGTCTGGTTTTAAATAATTTATATATATTATAATTAAGGGAGATTAATCTAAATTATAAAAGTAAAAAGCTTCACCTTTACCCCAGCAGTAAATTAACTACTGAACATAAAAGAACAAAAATAAAATAAAATAAAATTTTATTACAAAAAATAAAAGTGCATAATTAAAAATACTAAAAGTAAAAATGCTTAATTTAAGGAAAAACCCACCTTGAGGTCCCTGTACTCTCAATATTTTTTACATTGTACCCTTGTACTAAATTTTCTACACATTGCACCCTTGTACTCTCAATATTTTTTACATTGCACCCCTATACTAAATTTTCTACACATTGCACCCCTGCACTCTCAAAAAATTGACATTACACCCTTATTTTAACGGCAAGTTAACAGAGTTGAGAAATATTCTGACATCACCCACCCTTATTTGTGTCATATCTGCCTGGTTTAGGAAGAAGCACCTATGCTAAAAAGAGAAGAGCTAAAAAAATGGGTGTTTGCTATAATGTGCACGCATGACATGTAATACTCGTTGTCGTTCTTTAGGAATGATGTCTGATAACCGTGAAGCATCTTTGTTTGTTTTTTGTTGTTCTTAATAACACTACAAGATCGTAGTTTTGATCTAATTTTGCAATAAATTAGTTGGATTTTTGAATGTATCAGAAGGAGCATAATATTTATGCGCCCTAACATATAGTTATGCGCCATAGCATAACTTTAAGTAAAAAAATTTGCTCGGTCCAATCCGAAATAAGGGTGGGTGATGTCAGAATATTTCTCAACTTTGTTAACTTACCGTTAAAATAAGGTAGGTGGAATGTCAATTTTTTGAGAGTGCAGGGGTGTGCAATGTGTGAGAAAATTTAGTACAGGGGTGCAATGTAAAAAATATTGAGAGTACAGGGGTGCAATGTGTAGAAAATTTAGTATAGGGGTGTAATGTAAAAACATTGAGAGTACAGGGGCCTTAAGGTGGGTTTTTCCTAATTTAAATTACAAAAACTTAAAGACACAAGATGCAATCTTTAAATTCCTTACAAAACTCAAGGAAGACATGATTTGAATTCTGAAATCGAGCTGAATTTATAGGCATCAATAGGGTTCGTACGTCGTAACGTGCAAGGCTTTGCATGTCGCGACGCGACACGTGTCGACTTCTGGTTCGTCTGCTTCAGATTCTTTATCTGATACGTGGCATTCCGAATAAGGTTATAAGGTGACACGTGGCAAGGCGGCTGGGAGCTGAATGATTGAGCTGACGTGGCGACACATGGCGAAAGTGACAGTCGGCACCATAGAATGATGACACGTGGCACGCTGTGATTGGTTGATAATGACGTGGTGATGACGTGGCACTTTGAGTCGGTCAACTGGTGATATGGACGATTTCGTGGAGTGACATGTGGCGGCATGGGGCGATGGCGACTGTCGGCACCGTATGATGATGACAAGTGTCACGGCGCACGTTAGCAGATCGGCTGTGATGGTGACATGTGGCACGCTGCACGTTAGCAAAGTCAAACTTCTCGGATTCTGACTTGTGGACCCGGTGCACGTTAGCATTGTTCGGTGCAAGTTAGGTGTCGCGAAGCCAAAGGCTTGCGCGTCTCGACGCGCCAAAATTACCAAAATGCGCTTTTGTCCAATTTTCACTATTTTGGCCCCAAATCACCTCCCGAATGTCCTGAAACTTTATTTATCTACAAAATAACACAAAATACATCAAAATATTCACAAAACTCAAGAAAATATTCAAAATATTAGATGAAATGAGTGGGAAATAGAGATATAATTACCACTCATCAATGTTGCACAAAGGATGTGATGTCATTTCTCAGCTTTGCAGTTCTGGCTGGTGGAAATTACTTTGCAAGGAATTTGGTGGCTAGAGTGTTCCAAGTTGTGATAGAACCTGCTGGTAGTGAATGTAGCCAAGCCTTAGCTTTATTTTTAAAGGAATATGGGAAAACACGCAGTCTTATTGCTTCTTCTACTACTCGGTTATAATTGAATGTGCCACAAACTTCCAGAAAGTTGATGATGTAGGCATTAGGATCTTCTGTTACATTCCCCCCAAACTGAGCTGACTGCTGTATCATTTGGATGCATGATTTGATGTCACACGCATTTGCTGGTAAGGGAGGAAGTACAATACATGAAATGAAGCAGTCAACCACTGAAATAGTTCTATCTCGAATGGGAATTAGTGGTACAACCTCTAAAGGTTCAGGTTCCATGTTGATGATTGCTTCTTGGCCTTCTCGCCTTTCACTTCTCAACTGTCTGATAGTTCTTTCAATTTTGGGTCAAGCGGATGGATTTCAAAGCTTTTGGTTCTTCTCATGTAGTGTCTGAGAACCTGAAACACAAGAAGACAAAAATAATAAGTAAAAACAAATTAGACACAAGTAAATGTATCTAACCCCAAAATTAATAGTAAAAGATAAATAAGTCCCCGAAAAGGACGCCAAAAACTTGATTGGCGTGATCACACATGTATAACGCAAGCGCATGTCTCGTTAAAGTAATATAAAATGTATCGATCCCACGAGGACTTAATACTTATGCTATTAATTTATTGAAGCTAAATGTCTACGTGTATCTAATTGATTGATTGTTGGTTGGATGATGATTTTTTTTTATCTAAAACAAGTAAATAAAATAGTGCGAAAGTAAACTTAAGGAAAAATCAATATTATAAAATTATCTAGGGTTGTGGATCCTTCCAATATCTTTTAAAGATTAAGTGATTATCTCATGTTTGTGCAATAAATCGGTTTATTAACTTGGAACATGAAGTTATGCAAAAGCCTCTTCCGATGGTCAAATGCAAACACCCAAAGTAACCCAATTAACTATATTCCTATGTTAATTAAGAAACTTCAAATTCATTAAGTTTAAGTTCCAATTATGGCTACCCCCGCCTGACAAGTATATTTATATCATGTAACGAAATCTATCTAAGAGACATTTACCCCAAGGTGAGATCGTGAGCTATTGAGTCTAAGGCTAAACCTAAAATCTCTTTTCCAAGTTCATTTTAAGTTTACCAAATCAATCTTATTACTGACCAGTTAACAAGAAGCATTAAGACTAATACTCAATAAATAAACCAATTTATTACCCTAGGCATAAAATAATCAACATATAAACCGATGATATTGGAATTCATCACAACCCTAGATTATGTATTTAGTTACAACACATACCTAGGATTACTAAACACTTAAATAAACAAAACATCATAAAAAATAACTTGAAGATAAATAAAAGTAAAATTACAATAATGAAAGAAAATGATTGGCGTTAGAGGATCCACTTTTAATATTTCAAAATTAGAAATCTCCCATATTTTCAATATTTATTGATTAATTAATTATATTTAACCAGACCATAAAGGCGGAAATTCCATTTGTTTCAATTAAGTCCAACCGCCATATAGGCGGTAACAAGGTTATTACCAAAACCGACTATATAGGCGAAAACTACGTCTGGAATGTAAAACCGACCATTTAGGCGGTAAATAAGGTTGTCACATAAACCGGCCATATAGGCGGTAACGAATTAATCCAAATTTTAATTAAAATAAGGGAGATTAATCTAATTTATTATATTCAAAGTCTCACCTTTTCACCCCAGCAGAATGAGATTACCTGCTCATGCTGTAAATGAAAACACACAAAATTTTAATAATTAAATAAAAAGAAAATACAAGAAAACTTAGATAAATATACAAGACACTTTCCTTTAGGTTTTCATGGAGAAATTACTCCCAAAAAAGCATGAATAATTTACAAAATTTAGGTTGGTATTTATGCCACCAAGCATGGCACAAAATCATCCACTAAACATGCAAGCATGTTTGGTGGAAGTTTGACAATTTTTATTTTTTTATTTTTTTATTTTGAAAATGACTTAAATAATTACACATAACACACTTACGAATATTTTATCAATTTCGGTCATGGAAAATTCAGAATTCGAAATTATTATGAACTTCAAAATTGTAGATCTTTGAGA
>SKCR01018950.1:0-106803 GCA_019454045.1 Zanthoxylum bungeanum
ACTAGGCCTTGGCTTTGGCACAACAAACCTAATGATCCCAGTCAAGCGCGACCCATTGACCATGGAAAGCTTCGTAATCAATGTCGAGTGACAAGAAGTGGTCTTGACTTTGGCCAACAAACCACAACTGGACAAGACACCAATATGGAACAAAGCTCTCGTGATTCAAACACATCTTCGACGGACAAAGGGCTTGACTTTGGCCAACAACCCAATGCCAATCTCGGATCTTAAGTAAGAATCACTCAATGGAAGGAAAAACGCTTGATATTATTTGAGGGTTTTTTGCATGCAAATTGGCTACCAATTTATTATCTTTGTTAAGGTCTCATCATCATACACCCTTAAACATGCATTCTAAACACATAATAAATCGCATATGAAAATAAATAATAATGATATGCGGATGGATACTTAACACATTGATCCTAGATCAAATCTCTCATTTTCTCTCTCAAACTAGCACTTGTATTACTTCTATCCGTTACACTACACTTCTAAAGAAACCTCATTTACATTAAGGGGAATAGGTGAGAAGAGAATACAAAGAGAATAGAGGTGATAAGGTTGGACACGCAGGTCCAATTTAATAAATCGAATTTATTACAACAATTTCCAAAATTGCCCCACCCGACTAATATCCATCCGATATACATTATTCATTCATCACAACCATGTATTCACACAAGCATGTTATCAATCAATCTAATCAAATTAATTAATCTGATAATTAGTGATCATCCAATGTTTAAACAACGATTTGATTTTGCTCGAGTCAAACTCGTTTTGCGAATAAGTACTCAAAGTACAAATTCTCGAATTAAATTAAACTACATAATTAAATCCAATTTAATGTGTATTTATTACTAATTCATTATTTAATTCCAAATTAAATATTACAGTTTATTAATAAACCTTTTACGATTTAAATTCCAAATTTAATCGCTACGGGTCTCAAAGCCCAATTAACATCCAACATTAATTCAATTCAAGTCTAATGGGCTTTAATTAATTTCTTTAAGGCATGGGCTTCGACAACCAAAGCCCAATTAAGGAGTAACCCCATAAGCCTATAAATCAATTTCGGCCCATTAGGCCCAATTAAACTTTAAAGGTCTATAAGTCGCGTTTGGGCTTTATGGATGCGGTTTTGGGCCCAATTGGATCCAATCCAATTTGCCTAAACCCAACTTTGTACAACAAAGCCCAATAAGCCCAATAACAACTTTATAAGCCTAAATCCATTTTTAAGGCCCAAATAATTAAATTACCAAATTCTAAATTCCCAATTTAATAACCTAAAGTGTATATCATGATTAATCACCTAAATCAATATTTCCAAAACATCAAGTTAGTCCAATTAATCATGTTCATCATCATCATCACATGTCCAACACATTAATGAAAAATCAAACCCATTCACCATGCTCAAAGTCTCGGCCAAGGGAGTTATTTTTGTCCGATTCGAATTCAATCTAATTAATTCCACAATCGACATCGAATTAATATCCTGAATGATTTCCAACACATCCAATGTCCAAAAAATCAAAAATCCAAGACTAAATAGGGCTTGTTACATTCGGCCACTTGAAGGAATTTGGGGATTTGTTCAATTCAAAATTCAATCCAATTAATCTTAAATTAACATTATCCTACATGATTCTAACTCATCCAATGAATCAAAATTAAAAATTCCATGAATTCCAAATGCCCTAAACTCTCGGCCAAGGTAACATATTTGGGGAAAAATTATTCAAAACCAATTTTATGAAATTGATCCAATCAAACTTCAATTAAACATATATTAAGCATATTCAATCAACCAATTTAACCAAAACATGCTCAAATCAAGTTTACCCAAATTTTAACCCTAAACTTTTCATGCTTGAACCTAGGCTCTTGATGCCATTGTTGGTTTCTATTTAGGTCTCAAGATCATCAGACAAGCATGAAATATATGTGAATACAAATCAAAGAAGTTGCGGAATACTTACATTGATCGGTTGAGACGATTTGATGAAGAACAAAAATGATTTTGGCCCTTCCAAAAACGCCACTGCAGTGCAGATTTTTATCCTCCAAAAATCAGATTTTGATCCAACGTTTTGAGCTCGAATCTTCATCAAACGATTCCCGACTCGTGGGTGAGTTTCCCTAACAGTTTCGTATGACTCTCGGAGTGCTAGCTCTCAAGTATTTTACAACAAAAACACTCAAAAATGGCTCACCATTTTCGGCCAACCATGGCAGTTCACAGCTCCTTGGGCGTGAACTTGAGGGAGGGAAAGAGAGATGAAAGAGATGAGTTAAGTTGGTAAATGGTGAATAAACATTTCATTTATATATTTTTCTAAAATAAACAAATGAATTTCCATTTAATTTAATTTTCATAAAGTCAAATATACCAACTTTAATTAGCTTGAGTGTTCCACACCCCAAAATCAAAATCCATCAACTCATATCAACTTTAATAAAGTGACATATTGTCAAGTCACATCACTCAAAGTGACAAGTGATTTGACGCTTGATGCGACAAATGATTTTACGCTTAATATGACTTGCGTGCCGCACTCGAATTTGAAACGTGAATGCGCTCGCAATCACTCTCGGGCTCGGGTTCGTTAATTCATAATAAGCGAATTTTCTGTTGCGTCGTAATTAAATGATTACACCTAGCGAATTCACTATTCACGTCGCTAACGAATTAATTCTAAATTAACTCGTTCGCCCGAATTAAAATCCAAATTCAATTCCGCGTCGAAATCCAATTTCGTTTAATATATCGAATATATTAATTTATCCGATTAATTCCAAATTAACAGTTTTCTCTCTTTAGACGATATTTTATCCCAGATAAAATATCTCCATAATTAATCTCAGATTAATTTTCTCTCTTATCGAATTAATCCCAAATTAATTAAAGTGCGAGTCATACATCATTGGTGAATCATTGGGAAGTGACCCATGAGATCCCCGGATATGTTGGCAGTAAATACGGTTGTCAGACTATCCGAATGCGTAAGTACCAAGTACTACATTTTACCGATTCACAAGACAAGGTTGGCTTCTAGCAAGGCGCCATGCCTACCCAATTCTCCGGAAATATCCTTACAGGAATATATGATCTATATCAGGCGTAGTATACATCGTATCGTGTACTTCGATCCAGTATCAGATGGTCACGTGCTAGGCCTGGGGCTGGAGTTGTGTCTGTCGCGTACGAAGCACATGTCGGATGTCTGGTAACTAGTCTCTATAATCAGATATACATGACCTAGTCATAATATCCCGATGGCCGCGCAGCACTTAAGAGCACTAATACCATATCCTGCGTGACATCATCTCCACTATGACTGGAGTGATACTTCCGTCTTGACATCACACCCAATACTCTACAATTCTCAATATACCTAGCATTGGCGTACATAGAACCGGTTAAAGCCGTGGACGACCGCAACCAAAGTATATTGATTGTCGTAAACATTAGCGGTGCAAGTCTCAAGTTAAGACCAAATACACCTACCCTGATGTCGGACTCCCACAGACACACAGTCATACTACCAATGGGATTCTGATGGGGGTCTATCCAGAGCGAAGCTGTTTCCCGTACCATCGGTGAAACACAACCTCCTACCATACTTACATAAGTATCCAATACTTAAATATATGAGAACTATACCGTCGTGCCCTCACAACGCGCACAAGTGCAATACTAATCTTTTACGTATTTATCGATGTCCAATCTCGATAATACTCTGACTAGGGATATTTAATGATTAATCCTTCGTGGACTGATACTGTCTCATATCATCTCAATCCAGGAACTAATCATATGGACCTCTCATCATTTATACATCTAAGGTGATCTAATCACAAATGATAAGAGTGCAATTTCCTTGTCACATAGTTAATTTGTACAACAACACCAAGATCTGTACAAATAGTGACGTTATGGGTCATAATTGTCCAACAATACCTTTATATTCTAGAACACTAAGTGTTTTGTTTATAAAGATGATATTGAGATAAGCACATTAGATGTGAATAACAGTGTTTATATTTAGAATATAAATGAATCTCAAACATATAATATGACAAACAAAAGCACAAACTAAATTAACAAGAATAGACTTATTTGTGGCATTGTTATCTGGGACACATCAACAAGACACGTATATCCACACTTTCGAAGAGTGGGTACTAGGACAGATTTGATTCTAATTCAAATGATGTCTACGAATCTAGATTAAGTGCAATACTTATTTTAAAAAAAGGTTTCATGAAAATATGTTAGACAGACTTCATATTAGATATGAACATGAAAGAAACCGAATTTTCTCATTCCTGAAGATTTGAGAATGCTAGGCATATGTTTGGATGATACCAAACTAGAACTCAAATCAGATAAGTGCCTAATTTATGGGTTGTCCTGGGGAAACCAAAGTATAGTACTTATATAACTCACATGAGAACAAAGTAACTGTTGCTCTCTATGCGATTTTCCTAAGAGGAATACCTATATGCAGTGGTAAGTGGGAGGAAAATAAAACTCGATGAAAATCAGAGTAATACTGTTCCAGGCACCGATTTCTTTACGGAACACAAACAGTTCATTAGGGATGAAACTGTACTACAATCTTCGAAAACATAAGAACCGCGTAGGTCGGAGAAAGTCAGAAAACAACCTGGTAGGTATGGGTTTCTAATCTCATCTCTTGTAGATATCAATCTTATTGAGGAAAACGAACCGGTTTTGTATTAGGATGTGATACAAGGTATCGACTCTTTTTTGGCAAATTGCCATGAAGTCAGAAATGGATTCCATATATACCAACCAAGTTTGGACACTAGTTGATATACCGGGAGGCATTGTGCCTATTGGTACTAAATGAGTCTTCAAGGAAGACATACATGGATGGCAACATACAAATATACACAGCTAGGCTTGTACAGAAAGTGTATCGTCAAAGACATAGTGTCTACTACGGTGAAACTTTTTCTCATGTTGCCATGATTAAATCCATTCAGATAATGCTTGCTGATGCTGCATGTTTCATTTATGAAATATGGCAGCTAAATATCAAAACTGTTTTCCTTAAATGGAAATCTTTTGGAGGATGTTTATGTACAACCTGACGATTTTGTTGTACCAAAAACGTGCAAATAAGGTTTGCAAGTTAAATCGATCCATTTATGGATTAAAGCAATCATTGCGTTCTTGGAACTAATGTTTTGATGTAATTATAATGGCTTATGATTTAATTCAAAACGAAGATGATTCTTGTGTATATAAGAAGGTTAGTGGGAGCGCACTGACAATGAATGTCCCATATAATGATGACATATCATTGGAAATGACATTCTCATAATATAATCGGTGAAAGCTTGGCTTTCATTAAAATTCTCTATGGAATACATGGGAGAAGTATATTTTATTCTAGGAATTAAAGATCTACTGGAATAGATCTAGAAAGCTGCTGACAACCCTCCGAGAGTTCGTACGTTTTTTGAAATGTATGTGACCTGATGTCTCATATGCTTAGAGCATATGTAGACGCTATAAGTCCAATCCAAGTGATAGTCACTGGATTGATCTAAAGAACATCCTTGAGTATCTTAGATGAACTAAGGATGCTTTCTTAAGCTATGGAGAATGATAACTTAAGGTGACTGGGTTCACTGCTGTAAGTTTCCAAACCGATAACAATAACTGTAAGTCGCAATAAGGGTACTATATAGTTTGAATAACAGAATAGTGAGCTGGAAATCTTCCAAGCAAGATACTGTTACCGAATAAACAATAAAAGCGGAACATTGCTGCAGCTGAGGCCGTAAAAGAAGCATTTTGGATCTATAATAATCCTAATTAGATTAGGAGTAGTTCCGTTAGCAGCTGAGATAGGCTATAGCACAGGCTAAGGAACCGCGGTCTCATCAATGATCCAAGTATGTACTTCAACTATTACATATGATTCGTAAGATCATACATCGTGGTGATGTGATGATCGAATAAAACACATCAGACAATAACATTGCAAATCTGCTGACGAAAGCTGTTTCTCAGCAGAAGTTTGAGCGACCTGTACATAGTTCAGGTGTTGACACTTGAGTGATTGGCTATAGGTCAAGTGGGAGATTGTTGGATAATTATGACCCATAGCATCACTATTTGTACAGAATATGGTGTTGTTGTACATATTAACTATGTGACAAAGGAAATTGCTCTTTTATCATTTGTAATTAGATTACCTAGATACATAAATAATAAAAGTTCATATGATTAGTACCGGATTAATAAGATATGAGACAGTATTAATCCACGTAAGGTTTAATCATTAAATATCCATAGTCGTAGTATTATCGAGACTGGACATCGATAATGCGAAATAGACTAGTATTACATTTGTGCATGTTATGGAAGCGTAACAACATAGTTCTTATATATTTGGGTATTGGATACCCATGCAAGTATAATATGAGGTTCTGTTTACCGATGGTACGGAAACAGCTTCGCTCTGGATAGACCCCTTGAAATCTCATTGGTAGTATGACTATGTGTCTATGAGAGTCCGAATCAGCGTAGGTGTATTTGGTTTTAACTTGAGACTTGCATCGCTAATACTTACGATAATCAGTATAATTTGGTTTTGGTCATCCGGGGCTTTAACAGGTTCTGTGTACGCCTCTTCTGGGTATACTGAGAATCATAGTGTATTGGGTATGATGTCAAGATGGAAGTATCACTTTAGTCATATGGAGATGATGATCACGTAGGATACGGGACTGGTACTCTTATATTCTGCAGCTATCGAGATAATATGACAAGGTGATGATTGTCCGATTATAGAGACTAGTTATCAGAAATCCGATATATGCTTCGTACGGGGTAGACACAATTTCAGCCCCAGGCCTAGCATGTGACATTCGATACTGGATCGTAATATGTAATACTATGTATATACGCCTGACAAAGATTATATATTCTTTTAAAGAATATTTATGGAGAATTGGGTAGGCACGGTGCTTTGCTAGAAGCCAACCATGTCTTGTAGATCGGTACGAACGTGGTACCGGGTACGCATATATTCGGATAGTTCGATGACCGTATTTACTGCTAACATATCCAGGGATCTCTTGGGTCGCTTCCCGAAAATTCACCAATGAGATTTGATTCGAACAAAATTAATCTGGGATTAATTATGAGAGAGAGAAAATTAATATGGGATTAATCTCGACAAGAATTAATCTGGGATTAATTATCAGAGAAAGAATTAATCTGGGATTAATTATGTCGAGAATTTATCTGGGATTAAATTCGTCGAGAAGAGAGAACGCGATTAATTTGGAATTAATCGGTAAAATAAATTTAATGGTGAAATTAGATTTTACTATTTAATTTATTTAATTAGGCTAAAATAATATATTAGATATGTTAAATGAAATCGGATTTCAAAGCGAAATTAAAATTGAATTTTAATTCAAGCGAACTAATTAATTTAGAATTAATTCGTAAGCGACTTATATAATAATATTGCGAGGCATTATTATTTAACTAAATTGGATTTAATTAAGTCACAACGGTAAATTCGTTTAATTCGGAATTAAGCGAACCCGAGCCCAAGCGAAGTTGCGTGTTGGATTAGCCGAATTAAATTTGGAATTTAATAAGTGGTAGGACCTACTTCACTTACATCATCAAGTTAGACTAATGATGGAAGTTGGTATTGGCAAGTTGTTGGTTGAGTGAAAGGCTTGGTTTACTTGTATTTCAATCTAACCAAAACCAACACACCACTTGGCTATTTAACAAATGAATTTTGGAAATTTATGTGTGTGGTTACTATTCACAACAACACAAAAATTTATCTCTTTCCTTAACTGCAGTGGGCGTGAACTTCCTCCTCCTTCTTCTTGAGTTTTGTTGCAAAACCAAGTGAGCTATAACTCAAAGGAATCAAATGAGGTGATAGGGAAACCAACCCATGAGTTTGGAATTCATTTCAAAGACTTGGAAGCTTCAACAACAAAGAAAAAGTCTTGAACTTCATCCGATCAAAGTGAGTATTTTCGGAACTCTTTTGATTTTATTCACACACATATCACTCTTAGAAGATCTTGGCATGTTCTAGGAACACTAACACTTCCCCATCCAAGCAGAAGTAGTGTATCTAGATGCAGATTTCTTCCTCAACTGTCTTTCTACCTTGATCTCCATATGTAGTATATCCTCCAACTCCACATAATGATGCAACTCAACTACACTCGCAATCTCCTTATTTAACCCTCCTAAAAATCGAGCCATTGTGGCTTCTCTATCCTCTACCACATTCGCCCTAATCATCGCTACCTTCATCTCTGTATGATTGTCCTCAACACTTTTTGACCCCTGATATAAATATTGTAGCTTCTGATATAACTCGCTGTAATTGTGGTTTAGAATGGATATTTTACGCATGAGAGCCTTTAACTCCTTCCAAGTCTTAACTGGCCTCTCATGGTTCCTCCTCCTATTAGTTACTCACTGATCCCACCAAATCACCGCATAGTCTATAAACCCAATTGCAGCCAACTTCACATTCTTCTCATTAGAATATCTATGAAAATTAAAGATCAGCTCGATCTTTCTCTCCCAGTGCATGTACGCATCTAGATCATTTCTGCCGTGGAAAGATGAAATTTTCATCTTGATACTACCTAGGTCACCATCAATATCATCTCTTCTGTAAGGCCTTCTCCAATAGTTATAATTATGCTCATCATATGTATCTCTCTCATATCTATCTCCAAATCTGTCACCAAATCTATCACCAAATCCTCTATTTTCTCCCTCATAGGCCTTTCTATATCCTCTCTGAAAACCTCTTCGCTCATCAAACCTCTATCCCTTCTGTAATATCTCCTCTCATACAGCCTATCCCGCGGTTTATACCTATCCTCCTAATCTTAGAACTCATCCAAGTCTTCTTTATAATCTAGATTATTCTCTGCCTCAACCTCATGTATAGGTACCCTATGTGGTTGTTGCTCTGCTTATTCTGGCCTAGATTATTGTGGCCCCTCAATCTCCTTCTGAACACTAGAGAATTGGAGACTAGTAACCTCCATCGACAACCTCCCTATCACTGTGTTCATAGTTCCAAACATCTCTCGGAACTCAGCAATATTCTGCTCCATGGTATTAAATCTCTCATCCACATCCATATCTTTCTATGCCATCTTACTTAACAAATAGATTATAATAACAAGAAAAAAATTAAATTAATTAAATAAAGTAAACCTTATAAAACCTCACATGCTCTTGTGTTTCACTCTCTCTCAAATACTCCACTCGAATGATTACCTTCGTTCAATGTCGAACGTTAACCATCAATGGATAACAAAATCCGTGTGTAGTCCAAAAGTCAGCAAAATCCAAAAGGAATCAAAGGAATAAGGGTATCAAGTAATATAAGACAAGATCGAGAAGCAACAAAGATACTCGATCAATAACAAGATCAATGTTTTTTTTTTTTTTGGTTTTTTGGTTTTTTTTTTTTTTTTTTTGCAAATAGGATTATCAAGATTATGCTAGAACAAATCAATCAACAATGCCCAATTTTCACCCCAACACGAGATAATAAAAAATACCTAGTGTAACTAAAGTAATATGTAATGCCAGGAACTAAAAGTAAGGAAAGAGAAAAAATAAGAAACAAAACAGACCTATAATATCATGTAACAAGGAGCCAAAATTCACACTGCAACTTCAGGAAAGCAAGCCAACAAAAGCAATTGTCAGTGTGTGTAACGACCCGGGTTATTTTAGAAAATTAGCGTGAATTTTATTTTTCCTGCGTGAGGTCGCATCCGAAAGCGAGAATTATTTTTTTAATAGTTAAATGAGAATTTTTTTAAAAGAGATAAATTGTTGAAAAATATAGAAATAACTAGAAAGAGTTTTAAAAAAATTGAAATTTAATTCATTAGTATTTATATATGTATACAAATATATCTCAAGATTTTTCTACACACCCTTGATTATATATATATACAAATCTAGATATTTTTCACACACACATTTAAATTGTTCTAGAAATTTCACATATGTAATATATATATATATATAACACGTGTGTTTTTCTTAGAGACACATACCATTTGTACATTACATAGAAAAAAAAACAGAAAGAAATATAGAAGAAAGTAGGGGTGGCAAAACGAATCAACGAATCGAATTCGTGACGAATTCTAAACGAATCGAATCGTAATGCACTAAATTCGAATTTGATTCGTTTATTAAACGAATCTTGATATTAGGATTCGAATTCGATTCGTTTAATAAACGAATATTCGTATTCGATTCGTTTAATAAACGAATATTCATATTCGATTCGTTTAATAAACGAATATTCATATTCGATTCGTTTATTCGTTTATATCAAATGAATCGAATCGAATTTATTATTCGTTTACTATTTGCATCCAATTCATTTACTATTCACATATGATTCATTTACGCATCCGATTCGTTTACTATTCATATTCGATTCGTTTACTATTCGCATCCGATTTGATTACTATTCATATTCGATTCGTTTAATCAAAATAAAATACAAAATCTAAGCATACATTCCATAACATATTCAATAACATATTACAAATCAGTTACCTAATAATACTCAACAGTTCAAGGAGGGAATCCACCGATTCACTCTCTTTAAGTTTTCCTTGCACTGTTTCAATCTTCTTGTGTTCATTTGTAGAAAGTCTTTCTCGAAGCTGCACCTGGACCTTGCGGAAAAGCTCAACAATCTCCTTCTCCTTTGGTCCTGGGGCTGATGTTGCTTGGAATTTTGGGGAACTGGAGAGAGGTAGTAGACGCCCATTTTTGGAAGTTAACATTTCAAATTCATCATCCAAACTATCCATCTCTTCATTTTGCATGTTCCTGCCTCGGTAACCATTTCTGTTTTGTCTCGAGAAATCAGGACTTCTCCTATTACCACCAGAGCTAACTCTGCACATAAATGATGCTCTCTTGGAACCACATTTCACTGCTCTAACCTTGACATGGGATTGGATTCTGAAGTCACCATAAGAAGAGCAGGAAGACACATCCACCGCTCTTCCAGCAACACCCAAACATGGGAGACATCTTCCATTAGATGGCCTATAACCTACAAGAAGAAAAAATATGTACAAGACAGTCGATTAAATAAGACTAATTTGATAGATCAATCATTTATTTAAGAACTGAATCCTATTCATTTTGGCAAGAGTGAAAGACAAACTATATGAAACACATTTTATGGATCTTACTTGATACGCTCACGGTAAATTTTCCCACACAAATTTAGTTGCGAACTTGGAATCAGTGAAGCATGAAATGAATCTTACCGATATAATGATGAGTTGATAACTCTCGTGAAGGCTGAAGAAGAAGAAGGCAGAAGAAGAAGAACTGAAGTGTGAAGGCTGAAGAACAGAAGAAGAAGAAGAATTGAGAGAGGCGGCTGAGAAGTGGGAAATGTTTTATGAAGTCTAGGTTTAGATTTTTAGGTTAAACGTTGATAATTACTAAAATATCCTTCGTGCAGTTAAACACATATTTGAAAATTTTTAGGGTAAATTTGTAATAAAATTAAACGAGTCTTAAACGAATTCGATTCGGATTCGATTCGTTTATGATTCGTTTAATAAACGAATCCTAAACGAATAAACGAATTGATGAACTCAAATTCGAATTCGATTCGTTTAATAAACGAATCGAATCGAATTGACCCATTTATTAAACGAATCCATTTTTCCAAATCCGTATTCATTTTAAAGCGAATCGAATCGAAGTATGGAAGCTGTAAGTTGGGGATTGAGTTTGCTCGTAAAGTATTCGATGAAATGTCTAAATGGGACTCTGTTTCGTTGAATGCAATTATTGGTGGGTATGCGCATTTAGGATTGTCTATTGATGCCATAGATTTGTTCAGGAAGATGTATTTGTAAGTGATCTATGTAATGAATTCCTTGAGTATTGGGTGTTTATGGGTTCTCTTTGATTTGAATAAATATTTTTTTTTTTTTTGAATTAAGAATGATGAAAAGTATGTATTATAGTAAATCAAAACTGATTTTAGCCTTGAAATTGAAAGAAATTAATTAGGATTGGAGAGAGAGTTGGGAAAGACTTGGCAGTAAAACCTAGAAATTTAGGGATTTTTTTTTTGAATGCTAAGAAAATTAAATTGGGAGTAGGAATTCAAAAGTTTAACTACTTGCTTTAACAGTAAGTATTCTGGGAACTTGATTTCTGTTTTCTTTTAACTTATGCATTATTGTTGACTGGTTGATGATGTTTATATGGATTTTTTTCCCCTTTCCATGTATGGTTCAGTTTTGGTTTTAAGTTGAAATTTGAATATTTTCCTTTTCACCCCATGTGCATCCAGTTATCAACTATTTTTTTTAATTAATGAAAATTTGACTTTTGGATGAATGTAGTCACTGCCTAACAATGGTTTCATTTTTTTCCTGACCCAGTTTTATTTTTATCTTATTATCACATTGTTTGCTTACTGAACTTTGAGAGTCAGGTTAGTTAATGAGTAGAAATGCTTATATACAGTTTAAGTGGTCGGGTCGACATTAGAAGTTCAGAGTATCATGACACCTTTAATTTGTTTGGAAAAAAAAAATCAGATTTGCAGTAATAACATTGGAATACTAAATGTGTTAATGCTTAAATATTACATTGTATTGAAGGCTTTGATGGCAGTGAGTTTGATTTTTAAATCTAATGATTTTATTGTGCCTTATTCAAGTATACTTCATAAAAGGATTTATTGGGTTTGTTGATCATATTTGATAATTTTCAGACTTGTATAAGTGCATGCAAGGTAATGAATTGAATAATGTGTATGGAGATTTAATGCGTTAGAATATGATTTGTGTAATATTTTCGGCAATGTTAAGGATTGAGATTTGGCTGTGTTTTGTGCATTGAGATGTGTAAGTAATGATATAAGTAAGTTATAGATTAATGTCATTATAATAAACCCTAACAGTTTGAGCATAAACATATGATACTATGTGTGTAAAAGGTATATTAGTTTGCATATATTTATAATATTGTGACAATTTGTATTATAAGTGAACTTGTTTAGCTGCAAAAGAAGTATAATGATGATAGAGAAAGTATATAGGTTATAAATAGTTAAAGATAGAAATATGAAAGGAATAGGATTCGCATGTCACTAATTATAAGTATGCATGGACACATGCACGTACGCACATGACAACAGAGATATAGGAACATAAGAAAGTATGGCTAGGGTAAGTGAAATCATAAGAAAGGAACATGCATGTAAATGTGTTATCATTTTTAGAAAATTGAGTCAAAGTTAAGAATGTTTTTGAAATTGAAAAGGTTTTAAAGAAAAGTTTTAAAGGTTGTTCCCTTTGAAAGAAAATATTTTTCAGAAAAATATTTTTACAGTTTTGAGAAAAAATATATGGTTTTATGTTTTTCGGGGCATGAGGTAAAACCTCACCCCAGTATGTAACTTGAGATCCAGTTGGAATTGACGGATTTATATACATGTGCACATGTGGAGGACTGGGGGGACGCTCTTAGATACTCAGCGCTCAGATGGTATATTCCTACGGGCGGAGATGCGCCTTCGAGAAGAGATGCGCCTACGGGTCGAGATGCGCCTACGAGCGGAGATACGCCTTCGGGTGGAGATGCGCCTACGGGTGGAGATGCGCCCACGGGTGGAGATGCAAAATTCAGATTTCGGTTTTCAGATAAAGATTTCAGATTTCAGACTTCAGTTTTCATAAAAGACTTTCATAAATGGATTTGGAAAGACAGGTTTTATAAAGAGTTTCAAGAAATAGTTTTTAGAAAACAGTTTTTTTTTTTTTTAAAAAAAAAGGTTCTCAGAAAATATTTTATAAAACGCATGGCATGATAAAGTAGAAGATAATTCATAAGTTATATATAAAGATCATATATTATGGATATCATCTGGAGAGCAAGTAATTGACATTAATGCATAATGGCGTGTTTGGATCGACATATATATATATATATATATAATTAGTACTTGTGTGTGAGGTGTATGCACAATGCATTGATGATAGTATAAGTATGTATTACATAGAATAAGTATTATAGAATCATGGCATATTCAAGTAGAGCTTAATTTGCAAATTGAGCATATAAATCACACATTTTGATATCATTTGAGATATACATATAACTTATACTAATGCATGGTAGCATTATTGCGTTTGTATGCATAAGAATATGGATATTGGCATGAATTGTATTCACATAAGAGAAATTTTTGTGGATGATAGTTTATGTCGAATGATTCCATATGCATGTATGATATTATTGAGTTGGAAATATTAATTTGCAATTACATGTATTTATAGCGTTAATGCTTAAATAAATTCAAACTTGGATATATGAAGTTATAGATGTAAAGGTATATTAGATTTCAAACGTTTATGATAGGGTAATAATTTGTTATGTAAGTGGACTTATTTATCTGCATGTGAGGTATATTAGTGATAGAATTAGTATATAAAATATAAGAGAGTTAAAGAGGAATGTTTAGTAGTAAGAACAATTTTTAAATCCGATTTGCTGATATTTCAATAAAATGCTCAACCTAGATTAACAAAAAGTATACAGGTAAGTAATAAGATATAAGGTAACACATCGGAAACAGGATAAGAGTTGACTTGAGTAAATAAAGATATAGAAACTTGCTTTTTTAAATGTTGAATTGTGCACATGTGGAGGACTGGGGGGATGCCCTTAGATCCTCAGCGCTCAGATGGTATATTCTTGGGCGGAGATGCGCCTACGGTGGAGATGCGCATTCGGGCGGAGATGCGCCTTCGGGCGGAGATGCCCCTACGGGCAGAGATGCGCATTCGGGCGGAGATGCGCCTATAAGTGGAGATGCAAAATTCAGATTTCGGTTTTCAGATAAAGATTTTAGATTTCAGACTTCAGTTTTCAGAAAAAGACTTTCAGAAAATGGATTTGGAAAGACATGTTTTATAAAGAGTTTCAAGAAATAGTTTTTAGAAAACATTTATTTTTTTTTAAAAAAAAAAGGTTCTCAGAAAATATTTTATAAAACGCATGACATGATAAAGTAGAAGATAATTCATAAGTTATCCATAAAGATCATATAGTCTGGATATCATCTGGAGAGCATGTAATTGACATTAATGCATAATGGCGTGTTTGGATCGACATGTATACATATATATATATATATATAATTAATACTTGTGTGTGAGGTGTAAGGCACAGTGCATTGATAATAATAGAAGTATGTATTACATAAAATAAGTATTATAGTATCATGGCATATTCAAGTAGAGCTTAATTTGCAAATTGAGCATATAAATCACATATTTTGATATTATTTGAGATATACATATAACATATACCAATGCATGATAGCATTATTGCGTTTGTATTCATAAGAAGATGAATATTGGCATGAATTGTATTTACATAAGAGAAATTTTTGTGGATGATAGTTTATGATGAATGATTCCATATACATGTATGATATTATTGAGTTGGAAATAGTAATTTGTAAATGCATGTATTTATAGCGTAAAGCTTAAATAAATTCGAACTTGATATATGAATTTATAGATGTAAAGGTATATTAGATTTCAAACATTTATGATAGGGTAATAATTTGTTATGTAAGTGGACTTATTTATCTGCATGAGAGCCTTTAACTCCTCTCAAGTCTCAACTGGCCTTTCATGGTTCCTCCTCATATTAGTAACTCACTGATCCCACCAAATCACCGCATAGTCTGTAAACTCAATTGCAGCCAACTTCACATTCTTCTCATCATAATACCTATGAAAATTAAAGATTAGCTAGCTCTTTCTCTCCCAGTCCATGTACGCATCTGGATCATTTCTGCCGTGGAAAGATGAAATTTTCATCTTAATACTACCTAGGTCACCATCAATATCATCTCTCCTGTCAGGCCCTCTCCAATAGTCATAATTATGCTCATCATATGCATCTCTCACATATCTATCTCCAAATCTGTCACCAAATCTATCACCAAATCCTCTATTTTCTCCCTCATAAGCCTTTCTATATCCTCTCTGAAAACCTCTTCGCTCATCAAACCTCTTATCCCGTCTGTAATATCTCCTCTCATACCACCTATCCCGCAGTCTATACATATCCTCCTCATCTTAGAACTCATCCAAGTCTTCTATATAATCTAGATTATTCTCTGCCTCAACCTCATGTATAGGTACCTATATGGTTGTTGCTCTGCTTGTTCCGGCCTAGATTATTATGGCCCCTCAACCTCCTTCTGAACACTAGAGAATTAGAGACTAGTAACCTCCATCGACAACCTCTCTATCACTGTGTTCATAGTTCCAAACATCTTCCGGAACTCAGCCATATTCTGCTCCATGGTATTAAATCTCTCATCCACGTTCATATCTTTCTCTGTCATCTTACTTAACAAATAGATTCTAATAACAAGAAAAAAAATTTAAATTAATTAAATAAAGTAAACCTTATGAAACCTCACATTCTCTCGTGTTTCACTCTCTCTCAAATACTCCACTCGAATGATTACCTTCGTTCAATGTCGAATGCTAATCATCAATGGATTGCAAAATCCGTGTGTAGTCCAAAAGTCAGCAAAATCTAAAAGGAATTAAAGGAATAAAGGTATCAAGTAATATAAGAAGAGATCGAGAAGCAACAAAGATACTCGATCAATAACAAGATCAATGTTTTTTTTTGTTTTTTTTTTTTGGTTTTTAGGTTTTTTTTTTTGTTTTTTGTTTTTTTTTTTTTTGCAATAGGATTATCAAGATTATGCTAGAATGAATCCATCTACAATGCCCAATTTTCACCCCAACGCGAGATAATAAAAAATACCTAGTGTAACTAAATTAATATGTAATGCTAGGAACTAAAAGTAAGGAGAAAGAAAAAATAAGAAACAAAACAGACCTATAATAGCATGTAACAAGGAGCCAAAATTCACACTGCAACTTCCGGAAAGCAAGCCAACAAAAGCAATTGTCAGTGTGGGAACCTTCAAAAAGTAAATTTTCTTCTCGCTTTTTTATGATAGTCGCAATTTCAGCTTTTTCCCCCCTCACAAACTAATAACAATGTTGAAAACTCAAAGTCAAAGCAGGCGTGGATTAAGTGACAGAGGCGTGGGGCTGAATTGCCCTTTTTTCTACACTTCAATACTGCATGCAACACACACAATTCACCTCTTCAATTAATATTGCAGAACTTTGTTCGATGGCCAACAAACAAGGAAAAAGTAGAATTGTGACAAGCGTAACTTTTTTTTCCCAACTGACACACGCACAGAAAAATGAAAATTAAGGATGAGATTTTTTTTTTGGGACAGACGTAGAAGACAAAGAAAAAAACAAGAGTTGAAAGATTTAAAAAAAAAAAAAAGAAAATTAAAAATTAAGACCTTGAAAATCTGGTTCTGATACCAATTGATACGAAACTGGATATGAAAAAGACGAAACCTGATCCAAGATCCTGTAGACCCCCAAAGAACCTGTCCTCAGATGAATTTTGACAGCAAAATGGACGCCACAAAGGATGCCAACCCTTTGATAAGTCTTTGTTCAATCACTGAACGATGATAAAAACATGCTTAATCGCAAGAAGGTTACTATTCACGCACTAAATATTGGATCATTTATTAAGAGTTGTTTTTGTGTTTAAATAGTGACATGCTCAAACCCTAAGAGAGCTAAAAAGTCTAAAATAGCCTTAAACTACCCATTACCACCTAAAAGCCCATAACTCCTAATTTCTAGCCCATTTTGAACCCACAATTAAAGAAAATAAACTAACCCGAATAATAAATAAAAACGATCATCTACGTTGGTTTCATACATGCAAATAAATAATAAATAAGCCTAAAAAAACGAAATCGATCCATGCTGCTCCTCGATGACTTGGGTCAAGTGTATAACTCTTGAACCCTCTTCTTTGAAGTCCAATTGGTCTCTAACATGCTTATTCAATTCAGCTACATGACGTTGGGCCAGGCCTATCATAGCATCTTTGATCTTCTGAGTTCTATGTTTTGTAATTGGTCGAACTGGTACATGGATTGGATCAATTGTGGTCTGGACTGAACTAGGTGTAGCTAGGATCACATCATTATGTCCAGCTTAAAGGTCGAGGTCAGTCCACATTTGTAAGCCAGCCCAAGGAGTGAAGATGTTCAGAGAAGCGAAGAAAGTTAAGGCCTTAGGACCGACCTGACCTGCTAGTCTAGTATAGGCAGGATGAATGATGTTTTGATTCTCGACTTGGTAGGACGGGTCGAATGGTAATGAAATGGTCAAGATCAGATGATGTAAGCTCTACATGGGGATTTTCACCTTTCTAAAGAGGTCAGACGTGACCGAAGCAGGTCACCGGCTTATCTTCTAGCACCCATTATTATATGATAAATGATAGATTACATGCTAGATGTAGTGTGTGGCAGTGACAATAGTAGCTTGATTTAAAGAGATGTCAGATAGTAGGCCTACATTCGGCAGAGTAGTTGGGGAAGAGAGTCATCGCATTAATGGTAGATTTACGTGGCTGACGTCAGGAGATTGTTGTAACAATAGAATTTTCCATAGTATATAAAGGGATTTTAAATTCATTGTAGAGGGTTGGCTAATTCTATTTTCATTCTCCACTTATAATAGAGATAAAAAATCTTAAGTGTAAGAGTGACCTTGCAATAGGTCGGTTAGCTGAGCTCGAGAGATAGACAGGTCGGTTATACCCGACAACGTAATAAAAACTTTCTTTTCCCTTGTGCCCGTAGATGTGGGTTGGATCTATTTCGTCGAACCACGTTAAACACTTTGTTTTGTTTGTGTGTTTTCTCATCTTTTGCTAAGTTTGTCTTTGGTCCCCAAATCAAATAAATTCATAGTTGGAGGAGGATTTTTCGAGGAATGAGTTTATCGATTTGCCCCTGGAATGAAAATCAGCCATCAACAGATGACGTCGTTCGTAGGGAATGGTACTAAAAGCAATAAACACATTGAGACAATGGCAGAAGACAGAAACCATAGATCTTAAAAGGCTTTAACGATGATTGGATGGAGAAAATAGATTAAGCCATCCGGAATGAAATGGAAGAATCTCGAAAGGAGAGAAAAATAACTCAGGTTTTAATAAAGACCATGTTGGAGAAGTTGGGAGAGAAAACTGGTGACAGAGGGGGAGCGATCTCCAGCCAAAAAAAAAGAAGAGATAAAAATGGGAAAGATGATTGTTGGAGCCTTACCAATAAGGAGTTATAGGAAGAAGACAAAGGCAGGTAGACGCCGAAAATCTTCCAGCAACAGTCCATACTTAGTGGAGAGCGTCTTGGGACGATATATGAAGGATGTGCATAAAGTCCCCAGCTACGGAGAACACCATACTAGGGGTGGAAGACACCAGGAAACTTGAGGTCGGGAGCATGATAGCTCTGAGAACTTGATGAATAGCTAGTTTCGGAAGGAGATGAAAAAATATGAAGAAAATATAAAAGACGGTCCAAAGGTGACTAGAACATGGGGAAAATGTCTATTTTCACGAACGAAATTATAGCGATGGAATTTCCAAGGAGATTCACCATTCCCACCATGGATATTTACAAAGGCGGCTCAGAAGTCTCATATTGAGAAGTTTCTTTTGTTGATGGTAATTCATGGAATGGTCGGAGAGGCCATCTGTAAGGTTTTTCCTTGACCTTGGGCGGGTCAGCTAACCTATGGTTTAGGAATTTAACCCCGGGGAGTTTCAGTAGCTTTGAGCAGTTGAGGAGATCCTTTATGTGGCATTTCAAAGAGGTGTATTTACTAGGGGAGACGATGAGGTCATTGAGGTTGACGAAGCAAGAAGAGGAAGAGTCTTTGAAGAGCTTTGTTGAAAAGTGTCACGGCTTGGTTTTAGAGGTCAGGGTGTATGAGTCCCCAAAGGCCTTGGAAAGTTGTAAGGGAGCTCTCAGGGTATGGAGATTGTGATCCTAGCTGAGGATCCAAGAGATTTCAGACTATGCTGCGGCTTTGGAACAGGCTAGAAAGGTTGTGCTAATTGAGGAATAAGAGAAGATTTTTCGAGGCGGAGGCTCCTAGAGGACCATGATATTCAGGCTGAAAAATCAGCAGGTTTGTGTAGAGACATGAGGAGACCGGCTTGGAGGTAAAAAGAGTTTAGGCCGATGCCGCAACATAATCAAGTACATGAGAGAAGGCCACCTACCCAAGTCAACCATGTTGCCAGAGGGACATCGTACACCCTGAACAGGCCTCCGACCTAGATAGTAAGGGAAATCCAGGACAAAGGTCTATTGGCTGAGCCCGACCCACTGAAGTTTACCATTGATAAGAGAGGCGACAAGGCTTATTGTACACCACAATCTGAGAGGACACACCACTGAAAGATGTAGAGACCTGCAGTAGCAGGTGGAAGACTTGGTAAAAAATGTCTATCTGAATAAATACATAGGCCAAGTGGCTGCAAAGGCCGACCAGCGTTGTTAGCAGCTGTTGTCAGGACGGATTCTTGGAATGTTGAGGTGCTAAAGGGATATTTTCAATAGTGCCTCTCTTAAAATTACCCACAAAGTGTTGAAAGATGGGCAATAGATCCAAAAAATATGAGAAAACTTTTTCCTTCTCAAATAAAAACTTATTTATCTATGCTTGTTTATTATGTGTGCTTAATGGCTCGGGTATACTTTTGTACTACTGAGATCGTAAAATTTTTGATTGGATCGGGTATGCTTTTGTACCACCGAGGCCGTAAAATTTCTGATTGGCTCGGGTTGCTTCTATACCGCCGAGGCTGGATAATTTTTGATTGGCTCAGCTCTGTTTTTGTACCGCTGAGGCCGCATAATTTTTGTTTGGCTCGGGTCTACTTTTGTATCACAGAGGCCGTGAAATTTTTAATTGGCTCGGGTATGCTTTTTTACAGTCGAGACCATAGAATTTTTGATTGGTTGAGGTCTGTTTTTGTACCGCCGAGGCCGCATAATTTTTTATTGGCTTGGTTCTACTTTTGTTCTGCTGAGACCACTTTTATATTATGGCTCGGGGCTGTATTCGTTCCGTTGAGGTCATTTTCTTGTGTATTGGTGGAATAAGGATTCATTCCATTAGGACCAAGTGACTTAAATGGCTTAGGTCGATCTTCACCCAAAGTCTCTCTTTATCAGATCGGCTCAGGGTCGAATTATGTCCCACCGAGGCTTTATTATCTTCGTTGGCATGGGATCGTAATTATCCCCCATGGCCAAGTGTTCAGCTGCACAAGGAGAAAGCATATCCCTTGTGGCGAAGAACCTTTTGTGGCTTGGGGTCGGGTTATGTCCAACCGAGGCCTTATTATATTCGTTGGCATAGGGTTGAAGTTTCTCCCCGGCCAAATATTGGCGGCACAAAGATGAAGCATTCCCTTGTGGCTGATATATTATCATCAGCTCAGGACTAGGTTATGTCCCGCTAAGGCCCTTTTGCTGTGTGACAGCCTGAGGAAGGGAGCTTTTCCTCGTGATATATGTTTTATTTTGCAAGACTTTGCAGATCATTCTCTTCTGAGATCGTAGTGTGTCAAGAGCATGTTATAGGAAACAACTTTCCTTAGCGCGACGAAAATTGCTTGTGGTGGCACCTTGGCCCCGGTATGGATCTTTAAAATTTTCTTTGCCTTCTCCCTTTATTGTAGTAGTCGAAATCAATCCTTTGATGTCCAACGCTTGGATCCACCACTTGGTCTTCTGAACTATTACTCAAAACTAACAAACCGAAGTGTGGGCTTCACTCACAAAGATCAAAACTCTAAACTATTTAGAGAATAAGATGTCACAATTGTGTTTGACTTTTTGGAATTTCAAACACTCTTACAACACTTGTGAATGTTTAAACTCTATTTACTTTCAATTTCTTTTTCACAACACTTGTGTAAATGAATGAAAAATTTTAACCTTAGAAGTGAGAGAAATGGTAGAGATTATATTCTCTTACACCAGCTAACTAGCCTTGTCATTAAGCATCTAATGCTTTCTTGCAATATCTAATACAAAAAAGTGCATGCCATATCAAAGCATAAGAAATGATAAGCTAAAGGCAAGGACTTTGTCATTAAGCAACTAATGCTTTCTTTCAATTGCAAACACATAAATGTGAAGGCCATAACAAAACATAAGAATGGATTAGCAGATGAAAAAACTATTAGGTGTATACCAGCTACCTAATAGATATAATAAATTGGAAAGAATGGCAAGCCAGATGGGTTTGTCTCCAAGGTAAATAAAAATCACTATCTGAATAATGATTAAATTACTGTAGGCACTGCATATAAGTCCTGATGATGAGTCTCATTTAGAGGCACTACCTTTTAAGTTGCGGAAGTCGCGGGAAATAGTCGTCGGAAGGGAAAAGTCAAGAATTAGTATTTTGTTGGATTTTATTCGCTTGTTTAGTCTCGAGTTCGCTAGTTGGATTTCGATTTTAAAACACATTTAGCCCAAAACCCTCGCAAACCACTTAACCTTGGCCCAAAACCCTTGAAATACACATCACTAAGACACACACCAAGCCCATCTCACCCAAGCCCAATCCAAAAATAATTAAAACATTTAAAATACATGTCACAAATTAAATTAAATTAAATTAATTAAATTAAATTAAATTAAAATCTAATTAAATTAAATACCTAAATTTCATAAATCACTCACCTAATTTTATTATATCACCCACCAAAAATAAAATTATCCTTTCCTTTTATAAACCAATCCCTATTTAATTGATTTATTTCCTTGTTTAAAAACCTAATATAAAATATAACACAAACTAAACCCTAGGGGAGCTAAGGTTCACGGAAATCATAAAACACAAGAAAACCCTAATTCACTCTCTCGGCCAAAATAAACAAATAACTACACAAAACCTAGACACTCTCAGACTCATTCCATACGTCCCTCTTTCTCTGACTTCAAAAATAAAACCATATAATCCCTAATAACACTCACGGCACCATGAACCCTCACCTCTCTCTCTTTCATGACAAACCCTAGCTCCCTCTCTCATCTATCTCCACAGGCCACGGCATCACAGCCCTCATCACGCATGAACAACAAAACCCATGAGTAGCCCCTCTCCACAAACGGGCCCCATAACAAAACATAAAAAATCCTCAACTTCTCATCCAGCGAGCCTTCCTTCCACTCACTCGTCCCTCTCTTATGTAGTGAACCACTCACGCAGACCTCGCATTCAACGCATAACAACAAGCCAACTAAACAAAGCAACCCACCACCATTAAACGCACAACCAAACAAAACAAACCAAGCACAGCTCACGCCTCCCTCTCACTGGATGAAACCCCAATATCTTCACGCCAATTACCCACATGTCTCTCTCGTATAAACAGACCCTACAGTAGCCAAATTAAACCCTAAAAATATAGCTTCTCTGACCTTCTCTCTACGTAACTCATCAACGCCACTGCCCAGTGACACACACAAACCCTAGCTGCCCTCACATTCTCCACCTACAACCGACAACAACAACAAGGCAAGATAACCCTTCATCAATAACACACAAAATTATTCACCGACCGAAGCAACTGCCACTCCACTCACCTAGCAAAATCCACCGAGTAATAAACCCTTAGTCCACTCCCTATTTACGCAACAAATCGTCAACAAAATAAACAGCCCTACCTTTCAAAACCGAGAAGCCAAACAATGAACAAATAGTCCGCAAACTGCACAAAAAAACTGCCCGACCTGAACTGCACCCTAAAAAACTTTCCCAAAACTGTCCCCGAATTAACCAAAAACTGCACCAAAAAACTGCTTGAAACTGTACATCAAAAAACTGCCCAAAACAGTCCAGATTCGCCCCAAAACAGTGAGAAAAACTACAGTCCAAAATAGCGGCAAACCAGAAAAATAACGGAGCATCAACCCTTCTGACGGCCGTGTGACACGCTTTCGAGAGATGACAAAAGAGGTTAGACCTGAGGGCACCCTTTTTCATTTATTTCCGCTTATTTCTTTTATTTTTATTAATATTTTATATGCATGAATATTGTGGAATAATGTGTGTTGTGTTATTGGATGAATGGAAAATGTGTCGCCTCTTGTGGTATATCGGATGGAAACCTAGAAGTAAATTCCGTAGCCGAATCCAAATGGACGGTAGTGCGATTTGTACTTGGGAGACAACTCCACGTACCACTTGAGTAAACGGAACATATTTTGCTTTATTTTATCTTGTGTATTTATTATTCGCATTTTATATTCCGCCATTTATTTCAGTATGTTATTTGCTTGTATAATGATGATATAATGCGCATGGGCTTAGTATGTTGGTCTAAAGGTCCTCTATTTGAGAGAAGAAAAGTCTAAAAGACTACCTTTACGACAGTACTTTGCCGCGCCGGACGAAGTATGTTCGATTGAATGCGATATACGTTTAATCGGGCATGCGAATTCCCATATTCTTGTCTTGTTTATTTTATATGCATTGTGATGTGATGCACATGGGCTTAGTATGTTGGTCTAAAGGTCCTCTATTTGAGAGAAGAAAAGTCTAAAAGACTACCTTTACGACAGTACTTTGCCGCGCCTTTTAATATTCCGCCATTTATTTTCTGCAAATTATATGTTTATGTGTTGATGATATAGTGCGCATGGGCTTAGTATGTTGGTATAAAGGTCCTCTATTTGAGAGAAGCAAAAGTCTAAAAGACTACCTTTACGACAGTACTTTGCCGCGCCGGACGAAGTATGTTTGGTTGAATGTGATGTTGAGTTTCTATTAGGTCCCAAGATCAAATCTAAGCATGAAAACATGAGTGAATACACCAACGGAGGTAGCGGAATACTCACATCGATCGGTTGAGTCGATTTGGAGGCGAATCGAACCAAGAAACTCACTGCCAAGTGGCGCCACTGCTGGCAGTCCACTGTCACCATTTTCAGATTTTTGAGTCGACAAACGGAGCTCCGAGCTTCGTCCGACGAATCCCGGCTCATGGGTGAACCTCCCTACCACCTTCGCAAGACTTCGTAAGTGTGCTAGCACTTGAGATTTTGCCACAAAATCCCACTCTTGGCTTCCCCATTCACGCCATTTTTAAGTCAAACCAGAAACTTTTTTTAAGCCTTTTGGGCGTGAGATGAGAAGAGAGAAATGGTGAGAGAGAGAGATGAAATAAGTGTGATGGATATATAAAAGTGTAAATCAATTTAGTATTTATATTTTCCAAAAATAAAAAATGATTTACCATTTACTTTATTTCAAAAATTAAGTAAATGTTGGAGCCAAAAAGTTAAAACTTTCCCTCCAAACTACTTTATGTCAAGTCCATCACTATTCCATCAACTTTAAGTCATGTCTTTCAATCAATCAATCACATCACTCAAAGTGACATTTGATTTGACGCTTGATGTGACGATTGATTTGACGCTTGATGTGACTTGCGTTGCCGCACTCGAATTCGAAATACGAATGCGCTCGCAATCACACTCGGGCTCGGGTTCGCTAATTCTAAATTAACGAATTTTCCGTCGCGTCGTAATTAAGTGATTACGCCTAGCGAATTCACTATTCACGTCGCTAACGAATTAATTCTAAATTCATTCGTTCGCCCGAATTAAAATCTAATTTTAATTCCGCGTCGAAATCTAATTTCGTTTAATATATCGAATATATTAATTCATCGATTAATTCCAAATTAATCGTTATCTCTCTCTAGACGATATTTTATCCCAGATAAAATATCTCCGTAATTAATCCTAGATTAATTTTCTCTCTCTTCTATATAATCCCAGATTATTCAAGAGTGCGAGTTGTGCGTCATCGGTGGATTATCGGGAAGCGACCCATGAGATCTCCGGATAATTTGGCTATAAATACGGTCGTCGGTGTAACCGAATCACGTACGTACCAAGTACTACGTTCTACCGATTTACGAGACAAGGTCGACTCCTAGCAAAGTACCAAGTCTACCCAATTCTCCGGACATATCCTTTTAAGAATATTTAGATCTATATCAAGCGTAGTATACTCACGTATTGTGCATATCGGCCCAGTATCGGATAGTCACGTGTTATGGATGGGGCTGGATTAGTGTCTACCCCGTCCGAAACACATATCGGATGTCTGGTAACTAGTCTCTATAATCGGATATTCATGACCTGGTCATAATATCACGATTGGATGCGCATCACTTAAGAGCACTAATACCGTATCCTACGTGACATCATCTCCAATATGACTGGAGTGATACTTCCGTCTCGACATCACACCCAATACTCTACGACTCTCTGATAAACCCAGAAGTGGTAGACACAGAACCTGGAACCGGGTCAGGGTCCCCAACCACCAAAACCAAAGTTTATCGATTATCGTAAGTATTAGCGATGCAAGTCTCAGGTTAAGACTATACACACCTACCTTGACTTCGGCCTCCCATAGACACATAGTCATAATACCAATGGGATTCCGAGGGGTCTATCCAGAGCGAAGCTGTTTCCCGTACCATCGGTGAAACACGACCTCCTATCGCACTTGCATAAGTCTCCAACACTTATATATATGAGAACTATGCCGTTGTGCCCTCACAACGCGCACAAGTGCAATACTAGCCTATTCCGCATTATCGATGTCCAGTCTCGATAATACTACGGCTAGGGATATTTAATGATTTCCTTCGTGGACTGATACTGTCTCATATCATCTCAATCCAGGAACTAATCATAGGGACCTCTCTTCATTTATATATCTATGGTGATCTAATCACAAATGATGAGAGTGCAATTTCCTTGTTACATAGTTAATTTGCTACAACAACACAATGTTCTGTGCAAATAGTGACGCTATGGGTCATATTATCCAACAATATCCCACTTGGCACGTAGCGAGTCACTCAAGTGTTCCAACACTTGAACTATGTAAGGTTCGCTCAAATTGCTGAGGAAAGGTTTTCGTCAGCGGATTTGTTCCGATTATCGTCTGACGCGATTTAAACGATCATCACATCGCCACGATGTATGATCCGAACGAATCAGATGATTTAGAAGTATATATCTGGATCGTCGATGAGACCTTTAATTCCTTAGCCTGTGCTGACGCCTAGTTCAGCTGCTAACAGAACTATATCTAATCTAATTAGATTTATGTTCGATCCAAATGGCTTCTTTTGCTGCCTCAGCTGCAGTAATAATCTGTATCCGTATTTGTTGTTTATTCGGCAACAGTTATCTTGCTTGGAAGATTTCCAGCTCACTGTCCCGTTATACAAACTTTATAGTACCGTAGTATTTAATAGTTTGGAAACTTGCAGCGGTGATCCCAGTCACTTCAAGTTCTCCTTCTCCATAGTTTAAGACAACATCTTTAGTTCTCTAAGATACTAACAGATGTTCTCAATCTTTAATATAGTGACTATCACTTGGATTAACCTGATTCGTGACTCCATATGCTCGAAGCGTATGAGACACCCTAATCAAGTACATTTTAAATGTACAATTTCCAGAGAGTGTTAACAACTCCAAATCTATCCCAGTAGATCTTTATTCCTTGAATAAAGGTTGTTACTCCCCAGAATTCTACGGAAGAATTTCTATTGAAAGAATATCTATGAAAGCCAAGCTTTCACCAATTGCTTATGGGAATTTCACTGTTAGTGCGCTCTCCCACTAACCTCCTTATATACACAAATTATTTCGTTTTGAGTCAAATCATAAACCATTATGATTATTTCAAAACGACAGTTCCAAGAACCTTATGCTTGCATTGATCCAAACATGGATCGAATAACCCGCAAACCTTGTTTATCGGTTATACAAAATCGTCAGAATGTTATAAACATTCTCCAAAGGTTTCCTTTTCAGGAAAGCGATTTTGATTTGTAACTGACACATTTCATAAATGAAATACAGTTATTTCAAGCATCTTTAAAATGGATTTACCATGGCAACAGGTAAAAACAAGTTTGAACTTAACACAATGTTGATAACGATACCTTTCCGTCAAAAGCCCAGTTTGTACGTTGGTATGTTGCCTTCCATGTATGTCTTCCTTGAAGACGTTTAATGTACCAATAGGCACAATGCCTTGTGGTACAACAACTGGTATCCAAAATAGTTGTTATACATGGAATCCATTTCGGATTAATGGCACTTTGCCATAACAGGGAGTCGATACCTCGTATCACTTCCTCTAAGCGTAGTCGGATGGTACACCTCCATAAGATTGACATCTTCATGGGGCGAGATCAGAAACCCATACCCTAGGTTGTTTTCTGACTCTATCCGATCTACTAGTTCTTGTGTATTTGAAGATTAATGGTATAGATTCATCATAGATGAACTATTTGTGTTCCATTAAGGACTTCGTGCCTTGAACAGTGTTACTCTCCGATTTTCATCGAGTATCACTATCCTCCCACTGACCACTGCATATCGGTATTCCTCTCAGGAAAACCGCATGGTGAGCAACAATTACATTGTTCTCATGTGGGATTTATAAGTACTATACTTAAGGTATCCCTTAGGATAACCTATATAGGCACTTATCCAATTTGGGTCTTTTAGTTTGGTATAAACCAAACGTTACGCCTGGCATACCCAAATTATCAGGAATGAGAAACCCCGTTTCTTTCCTGTTCATATCCTATATGATATCTGTCAAACAGATTTATATGGAACCTTATTCTAAATAAGTTTTGCACTGTTAATACATGTCCCATTGAAGGAAATAGTAGCTCAGAGCGACTCGTGATAAACCTTATTCATGTCCAACAAAATTCGGTTTTGGTTCGGACACACCGTCTAACTGACGTGTCACGGGAGGAGTCCTCATATGAAAGAATACCGTACTCTTTCATGTATGTATGAAACTTACTGCTTAAGTAATTTCCATTACGGTCTAACCGTGGCGGAATATACTATAGTCGATCTGTTTATATATACTTCGTGTCGAAAACTTCAAAAGTTTCCGATCTGTGTTCTTCAAAAGAACACATAACCATACGTGATGCCACATCCGTTAAGGTCACGAAATATTCATGTTCACATCTAGCCTAGCTAGATATGGGCCCACTAACTTCACCATGAATAGGGCTAACAGACGGTGGCCCTTTTACTATTACCAAGTAAATAGTATTTTAGGTATTTAACCTAATAAACTAGATTCGTAGACCTTATTTGAATAGTCAAATCAGTCCTAGTACCCACTCTTCAAAAGTGTGGATATACGAGTCTTGTTCAATTGTGTCCCAGACAACATGCCACAAATAAGTCTCATTGATCAAATCAATTTGAGCTATTTATTTGTCTTTTATATGTTTGAGATTTTATTATATTCAAAATATAAATTATGTTATTTACATCTAATGTATTTTACCTCAGTATCATCTTTATATAATGAAACACTTTAGTGTTCTAGAATATAAAGGTTTTATCCGCATCGGATTAAAACTGATATAGAGAAATGTTCCTAGTCAAACTAGTTACATTATAACATTTCCTAATTTAAGTACATACCCAAGGGTAGTTCCTAAACTTAGGTATCTACGGTCGAACAAAGCGACTTTCGTCCCGTTTCCAATTCGCAGAATAATCTCGGCTTGAAGTCAGTATCCAGCTCAAAGCGGATTCGAACATCAATACATATATTTTATGTATCACACTTTAGTATTTAAAATCCAATTTCAATACTAGTAGCGAACATAACTTTGACAAATATTTTTAAAGTTAGAGCCTCGCCCTTTCTTTAATTCCTTCGTGTCTTCCATATCCAAATGGTAGTCACTTTGGGATATGTCAATTATCCTTTCAATATTTCACAAACCTTTGGCCAAGCCTTGGGTTTCGGAATATCGAAACGATGTGCACCTTGTGCTACATGCCCAATTGCAAACTTTGACTTTTCTCCACTAGAATAGTCAATAATTCTCTAAAAATTTTAATTGCAATTTTAATACTTTTAAATCTAAAGATAGATTTATAAGTATTTTAATTAAGCACTAAAGTCATCATCACATAAATCTTCCAAAGATCTTATGCTCTACTATTTGCTTAATTATGGGCTTAGTTATAATAAGTTATTTTATCAAATAAATTAACCTATTATTAATTCCCAATTGAAAATTAAATCATTTAAAAAATTTAATCCAAGGATTATATATTTTAAATATTCAACTTTTCAATTCTTTCTTGATTTCAATAGTCCAACTATTTAATCAATTTAATAAGGTACTATTTATTATAATGATTACAATAATCCAATTATTTAATCAACTATAATTTAATATTGATTACTATAATCCAATTATAAAATCAACTATCATTTTAATTCAATTATATTGATTACTATAATCCAATTATAAAATCAACTATATATTGAATGAGTTTGTATATAGTCCACATATATATATTTTTAAAACAACGTAAAATATTGACGAATGATATTTGTTTGAGCGTGTACGGTGAGTAATTGAACGAATGTTGCAAATTCAATACTTGCCTCCCACTATTTTTCGTCGAGCCTCTAACCCTCTGTGGAGTACTCGGAAAACCGCGTTTCCTAGTGGGCTGGGATCCTGTCAAATAACATACAACCTTGACTTTGGCCAACAAGCTGTATGCTACTTAACCAGGTAGATCTCACAGATCAATTGGACCCAATCCAATTCCCAGATCCGGTTAGGTGGACATCCAAGTCCTAAACATATTACATATGCCAATGTATCTAATACATTTTCTAACCTTATCCTCCGAATCATCTAGGCCTTGGCTTTGGCACAACAAACCTAATGACTCCAGTTAAGCGGGACCCATTGACAAGGAAAGTTTCGTAATCAATGTCTTTGGACAAGAAGTGATCTTGACTTTGGCCAACAAATCACAACTTGGACTAGACACCGATGTGGAACAAAACTCTCATGATTCAAATACATCTAATTGACATGGTCTTGACTTTGGCCAACAAACCAATGCCAATCAGATCTTGAACAAGAATCATTCAATGGAAGGATAATCGCTTAATATAAAACGAGGGTTTTTTCGCGTGCAAATTGGCTACCAATTTAATTATCTTTGTTAGGTCTCATCATCATACACCCTTAAACATGCATTCTAAATACATAATAAAGCGAGTATGAAATAAAATAATAATGATATGCGGATGGATATTTTACACATTGATCCTAGATCAAATCTCTCCCTTTCTCACTCAAGCTAGCACTTGTACTACTTCTACCCGTTACACTACACTTCTAAAGAAACCTCATATACATAGAGGGGAATAGGTGAGAAGAGAATACAAAGAGAAAGAAGGTGATAAGGCTGGACACGCAGGTCCAATTTAATAAATCGAATTTATTACAACAATTTCTAAAATTGCCCACCCATCTAATATCCATCCGATATACATTATTCATTCAACACAACCAAGTATTCACACATATAAGCATGCTATCAATCAATCTAATCAAATTAATTAATCTGATAATTAAGTGATCATCCAATGTTCAAACAACGATTTGATTTTGATCGAGTCAAACTCGTTTTTGCGAATAAGTACTTAAAGTACGAATTCATGATGATTAAATTAAACTACATTATTAAATCTAATTTAACATGTATTTAATACTAATTCACTATTCAATTCTAAATTAAACATTACACTTTATTTAATAAACCTTTTACGATTTAAATTCCAAATCTAATCGTAACGCGTCTCAAAGACCGATTAACGTCCAACGTCAATTCAATTAAAGTCCAATGGGCTTTTGATTGATTTCTTAAGGCGTGGACTTTTGGTCAACTCGGGTCAAACCGATAACCAAAGTCCAATCCGGGATTTACCCCATAAGCCCATAAATCAATCTTGGCCCATTAGGCCCAATTGAACTTTAAAGGTTCATTAAGTCGCATTTGGGCTTTATGGTTAAGGTTTTGGGCCCAATTGGATCCAATCCACTTGGCCTAAACCAAACTTGATAAATCAAGCCCAATAGGCCCAATTACAACATTAGAAGCCCAAATCCAATTTAAAGCCCAAATAATTAAATTACACTAATCCAATTACGCAATTTAATTACCTAAAGTGCGTTACATGATTAATCGACTAAAACAATATTTCTAAAACACAATATTACTCCAATTAATCATGCTTAATTCATTATCACATGTCAAACACACAATATGAAAAATCAAACCCATTTACATGCTTTTAAGTCTCGGCCAAAAGAGGGATTTTGTGTCCGATTCGGTTTCGATCCAATCGAACCTACAATCGACATCAAATCACCATCCTAAATGATTTCACACACATCCAATGTCACAAAATCAAAAAATCCAAGACATTAGGGCATATACACCATTCGGCCAAGAGAGGGATTTGGGGTTTTTGTCCGATTCGAAATCTAATCCAATTCGATTCAAATTAACATCAACCTAATCGATTCTAACTCATCAAATGAATCAAAAATCAAAAAAATCCAAGATCCTAAAATCCTCAATACATTCGGCCAACATGTCCATTTTGGGGAAAATAATTCCAAATCATTTTTCGTCAAATTGATCCAACCAATATGCAATTAAACATCATTTATACATGCTCAATCAAACAATTTAACCAAATCATGCTCAAAATCAATTTACCCAAATTTTAAGCCCTACAATTTCATGCTTGCAACTATAGCTCTGATGCCATTGTTGAGTTTCTATTAGGTCCCAAGATCAAATCTAAGCATGAAAACATGAGTGAACACACCAACGGAGGTAGCGGAATACTCACATCGATCGGTTGAGTCGATTTGGAGGCGAATCGAACCAAAAACTCACTGCCAAGTGGCGCCACTGCTGGCAGTCCACTGTCACCATTTTCAGATTTTGAGTCGACAAACGGAGCTCCGAGCTTCGTCCGACGGATCCCGGCTCATGGGTGAACCTCCCTACCACCTTCGCAAGACTTCGTAAGTGTGCTAGCACTTGAGATTTTGCCACAAAATCCCACTCTTGGCTTCCCCATTCACGCCATTTTTAAGTCAAACCAGAAACTTTTTAAGCTTTTGGGCGTGAGATGAGAGAGAGAAATGGTAGAGAGAGAGAAAGTGTGTGAATAAGTGTGGGATATAAAAAGTGTAAATCAATTTAGTATTTATTTTCCAAAAATAAAAAAAATGATTTACCATTTACTTTATTTTTCAAAAATTAAGTAAATGTTGGAGCCAAAAAGTTAAAACTTTCCCTCCAAACTACCTTTATGTCAAGTCCATCACTATTCACATCAACTTTAAGTCATGTCTTTCAATCAATCAATCACATCAATCAATCACATCACTCAAAGTGACATTTGATTTGACGCTTGATGTGACGATTGATTTGACGCTTGATGTGACTTGCGTTGCCGCACTCGAATTCGAAATACGAATGCGCTCGCAATCACACTCGGGCTCGGGTTCGCTAATTCTAAATTAACGAATTTTCCATCGCGTCGTAATTAAGTGATTACGCCTAGCGAATTCACTATTCACGTCGCTAACGAATTAATTCTAAATTCATTCGTTCACCCGAATTAAAATCTAATTTTAATTCCGCGTCGAAATCTAATTTCGTTTAATATATCGAATATATTAATTCATCGATTAATTCCAAATTAATCGTTATCTCTCTCTAGACGATATTTTATCCCAGATAAAATATCTCCGTAATTAATCCTAGATTAATTTTCTCTCTCTTCTATATAATCCCAGATTATTCAAGAGTGCGAGTTGTGCGTCATCGGTGGATTATCGGGAAGCGACCCATGAGATCTCCGGATAATTTGGCTATAAATACGGTCGTCGGTGTAACCGAATCACGTACGTACCAAGTACTACGTTCTACCCGATTTACGAGACAAGGTCGACTCCTAGCAAAGTACCAAGTCTACCCAATTCTCCGGACATATCCTTTTAAGAATATTTAGATCTATATCAAGCGTAGTATACTCACGTATTGTGCATATCGGCCCAGTATCGGATAGTCACGTGTTAGGGCTGGGGCTGGATAAGTGTCTACCCCGTCCGAAACACATATCGGATGTCTGGTAACTAGTCTCTATAATCGGATATTCATGACCTGGTCATAATATCACGATTGGATGCGCATCACTTAAGAGCACTAATACCGTATCCTGCGTGACATCATCTCCAATATGACTGGAGTGATACTTCCGTCTCGACATCACACACCCAATACTCTACGACTCTCTGATAAACCCAGAAGTGGTAGACACAGAACCTGGTCAGGGTCCCCAACCACCAAAACCAAAGTTTATCGATTATCGTAAGTATTAGCGATGCAAGTCTCAGGTTAAGACTATACACACCTACCTTGACTTCGGCCTCCCATAGACACATAGTCATAATACCAATGGGATTCCGAGGGGTCTATCCAGAGCGAAGCTGTTTCCCGTACCATCGGTGAAACACGACCTCCTATCGCACTTGCATAAGTCTCCAACACTTATATATATGAGAACTATGCCGTTGTGCCCTCACAACGCGCACAAGTGCAATACTAGCCTATTCCGCATTATCGATGTCCAGTCTCGATAATACTACGGCTAGGGATATTTAATGATTAATCCTTCGTGGACTGATACTGTCTCATATCATCTCAATCCAGGAACTAATCATAGGGACCTCTCTTCATTTATATATCTATGGTGATCTAATCACAAATGATGAGAGTGTAATTTCCTTGTTACATAGTTAATTTGCTACAACAACACAATGTTCTGTGCAAATAGTGACGCTATGGGTCATATTATCCAACATGTGAGATACGTTTAATCGGGCATGCAAAGTTCTATATCTTTGTCTTGTTCATTTTTATGCATTATAATGTCATACGCATGGGCTTATCAAGTTGGATTAAAGGTCCTCCATTTCAAGGGATCAAAAGCCTAAGGGCTACCTTTGCCACGATATTTTACCGCGTCTTTTATTATTTCGTTATTTGTATTTCTGTATCGCATCATTGCACGTTTATTTCGATGTATAATTGCCTCTTTAATCATCTCTTTGTATTTTGAATTTAATTGCTTCTCTTAATTATGCATGCTTGTGTAATATTTACTTGTGTTTCCACATTCATGAATATAATGTGCTTATGGAATTGTATGTTTGCCGTTATACTGACTTACTTTCTAAGCATGCAAACTTAGATCTAGGTTATATGTAAGTTTAGATATGAGTTTTATTTCTATGCATGTGAACTTAGGAATAGAATACTTTTGAGCATTTATGTTGCGTGGATTTGGTTAATTTATTGCACAAATCATATCATTACAAGTGGCATTAGTAAGAGACCATTCCGAACCCAATGGTTTGAGGTCTTCCCTTGCGAGAGGTGAGTGCAGCCTTAAATCATATTTTCCCGGTTCACACCGGGTGGTGACTCCATGTTATTTCTCCGGTTTAGTTCCCCCTGCGGGCTATCCATACTCCCAACCGGGCCGCGAGCCCGGAACAGGCGTCATCCACATCTGGTCCCATAATTACCTTCAATTATGTTATAGTAATTATATCATAATTATTACTAACTTGATTATCTCATAATCAAGACTTGATTATCTCCTAATCAAAGAATTCTAAAAATATTAAGTTAAACTAATTTACCATAGTTTTCATTTGTGACAATAAATATTATTAATCTTATTAATAATATATAAATATAATGTGAGCATATTAGTAGATAATCTAATTATATTAGGTTTGCTACAGTTAATCGAGCTAGCAGATGGACCTATGGTTCCGAGCTCCAATAATTCCGAAATATTAATTAAACTCTTTAATCAAATATTCCACTAAAAACTCGAAGATGAACTCTCGTTACCGTAGATGGATAAAATAAACTTAACAACTTCGGTTTCCATTGATATAGTCATTACATATGGATGTAGCCCTTCATGAATATCGCATAAATAGAGCCAGGTAAAAAATCCGTTAAACCCCTCTAAATATTTTGTCTCTTAAGCACCATTGATTCTATAATGAATAATTAATTCAAAAAATTATGAATATAAATCTTTTTATCCGTAATAGAAAAGTTGAGCGCTCAAATTATTCAAGTCCCGAATCAACTCTTAAAAGAGATACTTTTCTACTTCTCGTAAGAATGAGTGAATTCCATATCTATGTAAAATGTTCTCAGCTACATACCAAACCATATCCCCAAAATACGTAGTTATTAGCCGGGAATGTCAAACCAACCTCACCATAGTAAATCAAAGGACATAGTCTATCATGCAGGAGTTCGTAGTACACTTAAGATTAAGATCGAATCCATATATGATCATCTATTAGATAAAATAAATTTATTCGATCAACCGATATTAAAAGAAATTCGTATTTATCTGAGTCCAGTCCTATATGATCTCATCATACAAGGTGCCTCAATTCCCATATCACTACATGAATGATCCCGGATTAAGGTCGTCATAATGTATGAAATGGACCGCAGCTATAGATAAACCACAAATAAAGTACCCTCTTTGTTTGCTCTTTATGGACTATTTAGATTACTAACTCCAGACTTAAATCCTCTTGTGCATCAAACATACACTAAGTCTGAAGTTACAGTAGTAATTAAGGTAAACAAGACAATTGGACAATATGCGATATAAATCAAACAATTTTGATAAAATGAATAATGCATTTATTATTATTACAATAATCAATTCTGTTTACAATACATGAAGCTTTAGGACATAAATTCAACAAACTCCCCATTGGATTAGAGCAAATGGGACATGTCATATAATCCTAAACCCTTTAGGTGACCTTCATACACTTTAGCTGATAAGGTCTTTGTAAACGGATCAGCCAGGTTGTCTGCGGATGGAATTTGCGTGACAGCGACATCTCCTCTATGCACTATCTCCCCGATGATGTGATATTTCCTATCACTATGCTTATCCCTATTATGGCTTCTTGATTCTTTGGAGTTCGCCACTGCACCACTATTATCATAATAAAGTGTGAGTTGTTTATCCATATTTGGAATAACTTCTAGATCTGCCAAGAACTTACGGAGCCAGAGTGCTTCCTTATCTTCTTCATAAGCTGCTACATATTCAGCCTCCATGGTGGAGTCGGTAATGTAAGATTGCTTTATGCTCATCTATATTATAGCCCCATCACCTAAGGTGAACACTGATCCAGATGTTGATTTCCTAGAATCAACATTCGTCTTTAAATCAGAGTCTGTATATCCTATCAGAATCATATCCGAACTTGAATATACAAGCGTATAATTTCTCATTCTCTGAAGATACTTGAGAATATATTTCATTGCTCATGGGTTGGATTGAAACCTACTGACTACTCCCATTGCAAAACAGATGTTCGATCTCGTGCATAACATAGCATACATAAGACTTCCAAATATTGAAGCATATGATATGTCTAATCTCTTCAACTCCTTGAGGTGTTTTAGGAGACTATTCCGTAGAAAAATGAATTTCATGCCTGAAAGGTAAATTACCTTTCTTGGAATTCTGCATGCCAAATCGTAGAAGAATCTTTTCGATATAGGATGATTGAGACATTACTAACAGTCTTTTCTTACGATCCACATAACTTGCCTCTCCCAAATCTTTCATTTGGAATTGGTTGACTAGCCAGATTTCCCGTCCGATAATAGCTTTACATCATTTCCAATAAATAAAATATCATGGATGTATAACACAAGGAAAACCACCTTCCCATCAATGATGTGCTTGTAGACACAAGGCTCATCGATGTTCTAATCAAAGTTATAAGACTTGATCATAGTATCAAATCTTCTGTTCCAAGATCTAGATGCTTGCTTAAGTCCATAAATAGACCTTTGCAACTAGTAAATTTTTTGCTCTTGACCTTAGGTAATAAACCTATCTAGTTGTACCATATAGATACTCTCATAAAGATTGTCATTCAAGAATGCAGTCTTGACGTCCATTTTCCAAATCTCATAGTCATAATATGTGGAAATGGAAAGAAGAATCCCGATGGATTTAATCATGGCTACTGGCGAGAAAGTCTCTCCATAGTCAACTCCTTCTTTCTGGGTATAACCATTTGCCACTAGCCTAGCCTTGAAAGTCTGTACTTTCCCATCTATTCTTCTTTTTCTCTTATATATCCACTTGCAACCTATGGGTTTTACTCCATCAGGTTGGTTTACAAGTTCCCAGACTGAGTTAGAGTACATAGACTTCATCTCGAGGTTCATGGCTTTGAGTCATTCCTCTTTATCAGTATCTTCCATTGCACTACGATAGGTCAATAGATCATCTATACCATCACAAGATGCAACAACTTGCATCTTACCATTTCCTAGATAGTGTTCAGGTTGTCTTACAACCCCCCCACTACGTCTAGGTGATATGGTATCCTGATAAACTTGCATCTGACTTTCAGATGTAGACGGTGTTATGTCTTTGTCAATATTTGACAATGGTTTACTGATCGTACCAGCAAGTAACTCCTCAAGTAACATTTTACGTCAAGGTTTGAACTCTCTGATATAGTCCTCCTCAAGAAATGAAGCATTTATCGACACAAATACTTATTATCTTTTGGACTATAAAAGAATTCATCCCTAGTTTCCTTAGGATAGCCTACAAATAAGCACATCTGTGAACGTGGTTCTAACTTAATAGTCTTGTTCTTTAGCACAAATGTCGGACAACCCCATATACGGAAATGTCGCAAACTAGCTTTAGGACCATTCCACAACTCTAATGGAGTCTTATAAATAGACTTAGAAGGAACTACATTCAGGACGTACATTACAATTTGAATTGCATACCCCCAGAATGAATTAGGTAGATTGCTATAACTAAACATTGATCTCATCATGTCCAGTATGGTCTGATTTCTCCTTTCTATAACATCATTTTATTGTGGTGTTCCAGGTGCTGTGAGCTGTGAAATAATTCTATGCTCAACTAAGAATTCATCGAAATCTCTATCAAGGTATACTCCTTCATGATCTGATCATAGAATTTTGATGCTTTTACCTAATTGGTTCTTAACCTCAGCACGATACTTTTTGAATTTTTCAAATGTATTTGACTTGTGTTGCATTATGTAAACATACCAATATCTAGAATAATCATCAATAAAAGTGACGAAGTATTCATAACCACCTCGGGCTTTTACATTCATCGGTTCGCAAACGTCCGAATGTATTAGCTTAAGTGTTTTTTTTGCTCTTATCCTTTTCTAGTAAAAGATCTCTAAGTCATTTTACCTTCTAGACATGATTCGTAGACAGGTAAAGTACCGAGTCCTAACTTATTTAATACTCCGTTTTTAATTAGTCTATCTATCTGGTCAATATTAATGTGACTGAGTCTAAGGTGCCCTAAATAGGTATCATCATGATAAATCTTTTGCCGTTTAGTTTTAGATATTTCAATCTTAAACATATCAGTAGTAAGCAGTGATTAATGCATTAACGGTCTTAATACATATAGATAATTTTCAGAGTTCCCCGTACATATATTTAATCTATTTCTACTAATAATAACTGACTTATTATTAAATGAAATAGAAAAACCGCATTCCATAAGCTTTATTACATAAATCAAATTCCTGCGAAAACCAGGAATGTATAGTACACTATTCAAACATAAATAACTCCTATTAAAATTCAAATTTGAAACTCTTATTAAACAGCATCCCATGTCCCAACTCTCATGGTAAAGCTACCTTCAGCAAGGTCCCTCTATGAGCTAAGTAGTTGTAAGGAACAACAAACATGGTTAGTGGCACCAGAATCAACCATCCATATGGATTTTTCATCCTCCACCAAAAGAGACTCAATGACAAATAAATCATATTTACCTGTATTATTCTTCTCTTTAAGATCAATAAGGTATTTTGGAAAATTCCTTTTCCAATGCCCTTATTGTTCACAATGGAAACATTTTCCTTTGGTATTGGTTCCTTTAGAGCCTTTGTTATTCTTCTTTTTCATTAGTATTGGTTTTTCCTTTGCCTTCCAATTGCCTTTATTCTTCTTCTTTGCACATTTAGAAGATTCGGTAACATTTGCCTCAGCATTAGACATATGAGGACCATTCATAATGGATTCGTAATTGGTGAGCTCATTTAGCAGTTTAGTCAATGTAAAAGTCAACTTATTCATAAAACGGTTGCTTTTAAATTGCAGGAAACTCTTCAGAAGGGTTTCCATGATCATTGTCACCTGGCTTTTCACATTGATACGTGCATCATGGATTTCAGACATATTAAGATGAGACATCATCCTTAACATATGGTCTCGGACTGATGTGCCTTCCTTCATTCTAACGGTCAATACAGAGACTGTTACCTCAAGTTATTGCTAGTCTGAAGTTTCCCAAACATGTTCTGTAATGACTGCATAATCATTGATGTTGCACCATAGGCTCATTTCGTGCAGCAAGAACCTCAGACATGGATGCTATCAAATAGTTATGGGCTTTCTCATCAGCTTTAATCTAATTATTATAGGCATTACGTGAAACTCTACCATCATTTGGTTCTGGCTCATGAGGACATTAGACAAATTTAAGGTCTTCGTAGACCAAAATAGCATTCATGTCACTTTTTCATTTAACATAATTATCTCCGGTTAATTTTTCTTGTTGTTTGAGAATTGAGATAATTACAGATGTCATGGCTTAAAAAATAATAAACGCACATTCAATATTCATTTGTCGCATATTAAAATTATCAAACAATAGGCATAATATTAAACATGATGTCTGATCAATGTATAATGAATTAGAAACCTACAATAATTATTATGCCATTGTCATCTATCATCCCACAAATAAGTGTCGCCGTAGAGTATGTCAAATATTCACATGATAGACAGAGAAATTCTCAATTGATTGATATATCTGAAATAACTCTTATTCCTATATTAATCAACTACCGTTATTTTGATCAAGGAAGCTTTGATTAACAACTTAATCATTTCTTTGTGAGTGTGACCCATTATTTTAGAATCTTTGGACTTAAATAGTGAAGTGTCGCCGTAAGGTATGTCAAATCACCAGATACATCTAGAGTCCCTATCTTTTCGGAATCCAAACCTGATATTGACCTAAAAAGGACACCATCCGTAGGGGACGAAAGTAAAGTCGTCTCGAGGAGCCTATTGAATCTCACGTTTCTGGATAACAATGGAGATCATAAGATATATTGTGGTATACTTATCTCCCACTTACTATTTTAAAGTGTAAGGTTTCTATCTCACTAGTATCTTATGAATCTTAGATTATGCTCGGCTAAAGTCATAACCTTATTAATACCATTTGATAATTTATTGATCTAACCAATTTTAATTCTTAAAATTTTATTCACTAATCCTGATTAGTATCTACTAACCAAATAACTTAATTAAACTAATTTAATCAAGTTGTTATAGTGATCTAATCAATTAAACTCTTAAATTATTAGTCTACTAATAGGTTTTAAAATTTAGAATTCTACGAACGGACCAAATGTCATTAAACCATTTAATCGATAAAAGCACATTATTTATTTCAAAGGTATGTGGTATTGTATCCCGAGTGCAGACCATATTATCGTCCATTCGAAACCAGCTACGAAATTTATGTGCGGGTTTTCATCCGATATTCCAAGGAAAATAATATACTCATAAGGTCCATTTGTTTCTAAAACTTGAATTCTCAATTTTTAAACCTTTAAACAAATTAATCTTCTTAATCCATTTGCATGCATCTCATATTCTTATTTAACTTTTAAATTACATAAAATCATATTTTATGACAAGAATATCATGCATATCTACATGTTCCGGCATGTGAAAATGCAAGAGTATGAACCATAGGCTATATGACATGTTAATAAATAATTTAAAACATACATATATTCTCAAGTCTGGGCGTCGTTATTCTCAGAAAAATAGAACTTGAAAAAGCATCAGTTTTGTGTCGCGTCGCAATGCAAACATGCTTCGTGATGCAAACAAGGTAGTAGCCTCAGGTTTCATATGTGTAGCGCGTCGCGACGCGCTAAGGGGTTGTGTCACTATGCAACCCAGTTTCAAGGTTGGACATTACAAAAAGATATACATTTCAAATTGTATTGATCGGGATCTTATTTTTCTATACTAATCTAATTAGTACAATAAACCTAAGGCATCCATTGGTCTTCAAATCTTGTTCCATGGAGTGTCGTTGAGTTCTCCACGGAATTACTCCGTCAAAAGTCCTTCGCGACATCATCTCCTCTAAGTTACAAATAGGGTTACATAAAGAACTTATCACAAAGGAAATGAACTTACAACACTTGAAAGAATATGACCTTATGGCCCTAACTTACAACACTTGAAAGAATATGACCTTATGGTCTTACATTTCCAATACTAAAAACAAGAGTCGGAAAAAATAACGATCAAAGTAATACATTCATTACATGAATCAAAAGTAAACATTCATCACATGAATATTAAAAATATTCATCTCATGAATCTAATTGTGCCTACTCATCACAACAAATATTTTAATAATCTAGATCCCATATAAATTATTAAAACTAAAATGAGAAGGGTTAAGAAAACTTTTCAACTTTAAGCTCTTGATGCCAATTGTAGGAAACGACTTTCCTTAGCACGGCAGAAGTTGCTAGCGGTGCACCTTGGCTCTGGTATATATCTTTAAAATTTTCTTTGTCTTCTTCCTTTGTTGTAATAGCCGAAATCAATCCTTTGATGTCCAACGCTTGGATCAACCACTCGATCTTCCGAACTATGACTCGAAACGAACAAACCGAAGTGTGGGCTTCACTCACAAAGATCAAAAATCTAAACAATTTAAAGAATTAAGATGTCACAATTGTGTTTGGCTTTTTAGAATTTTAAAAACTCTCACAACACTTGTGAATGTTTAAACTCTCTCTATTTTCTTTCAATTTCTTTCTCACAACACTTGTGTTAATGAATGCAAAATGTTAACCTTAGAAGTGAGAGAAATGGTAGAGATTATATTCTCGTACACAAGCCAACTAACCTTGTCATTAAGCATCTAATGCTTTCTTGCAATGGACAACACAAAAATATGCATGCCATACCAAAGCATAAAAATGATAAGCTAAAGACAAAGACTTTGTCATTAAGCAACTAATGCTTTTTTTCATTGGCAAACACATAAATATGGAGGCCATACTAAAGCATAAGAATGGATTAGCTAATGACAAAACTATTAGGTGTATACCAGCTACCTAATAGACATAATAAATTGGAGAGCTTGGCAAGCCATATGGCTTTGTCTCCAAGGTAAATAAAAATCACTATCTTAATAATGATTAAATTATCTTCAACTATGTTGTAATAATTATCTCATAACTTGATTATCTCATAATCAAGATTCGATTATCTTCTAATCAAAGAATTCTAGAAAACATTAAGTTAAACTAATTTAACATAGTTTTCATTTGTGACAATAAATATTTTAAATCTCATTAATAATATATAAATATATTGTGAGAATATTATTAGACAATCTAATTATATTAGGTTTGCTACAGTTAATCGAGCTAGTATGAGGACCAAATGGACCTACGGTTCTGAGCTCTAATATTTCCGAAATATTAATTAAACTTTTTAATCAAATATTACAAATTATTAACTTCACATTATTCCACTAAAAACTCAAGGTTGAACTCCTGTTACCGTAGATGGAAAAAATTAGCCGAACAACTTCGGTGTCCATCGATATAGTCATCACATATGGATATAGCCCTTCACGAATATCTGATAAATAGAGCTGGGTCAAAATCCGTTAAACCCCTCTAAATATCTTGTCTCTTAAGCACCATTGAATATATAATGAACAATTTATTCAAAAAAATTATAAATATAAAACTTTTTTATCCGTAATAGAAAAGTTGAGCGCTCAAATTGTTCAAGTCTCAAATCAACTCTTAAAAAAGATACTATTCTACTTCTCGTAAGAAGGAGTGAGTTCCATATTTATGTAAAATGTTCCTAGCTATACACCAAACCATATCCCCAAAATACGTAGTTATCGGCTGGGAATGCAACACCAACCTCACTATAGTAAATCAAAGGACCTAACTATCATGTAGGAGTTTGTAGTACACTCAGGATTAAGATCGAATACATATATAACCATTTATTAGATAAAATGAATTTCTTCGGTTAATGGATATTAAAAGAAATTCGTATTTAGCTGATTCCAGTCCTATATGATCTCATCATACAAGGTGCATTCATTCCCCTGTCATTATATGAACGATCCCGGATCAAGGTAATCATACAAGTATGAAATGGACCGCAGATTTAGATAAACCATAAACAAAATACCTTCTTTGTTTGCTCTCCATGGGTTATTTAGATTACTAAATCCATACATAAATCCTCTTATGTATGACACTCATACACTAAGTCTGCAGGCACATAAGTAATCTAGGATAATCAAGATAATTTATAATATGCGAAATTAAAATAAACACTTTGATAAATGAATAATGCATCATTTTATTTCAAAACATATAAAACCGTTTACATTACATGAAATAAAATGATGTATTATTCATTTATCAAAGTGTTTGTTTTAATTTCATATATTATAAATTATCTTTATTATCCTAGATTACTTATGTGCCTTCAGACTTAGTATATGAGTGCTATTTATAAGAAGATTTAAGTCTCAAGTTAGTAATCTTAAATAATCCATATAAAGAAAATAAAGTAGGTACTTAGTTTGTGGTTTATCTATAGCTGCGATCCATTATATATTTGTATGGTGACCTTGATCCGGGATCGTCCATGTAGAGACATGAGAATAGAGGCACCTTGTATGATGTTATCATATAGGAATGGACCCAGATGGAAATTACTTTCTTATAATATCCGTTAAGCAAAGAAAATCATTTCGATATACTAGATGGTCATATATGGATTGATCTTAATCCTGAGTGTACTACTAACTCCTGCATGGCAGGCTATGTCCTTTGATTTACAAAGGTAAGCTTCGTGTAGCAGTCCCGACCAAAAGTACTTTGGGGACATGGTCTGGTGTGTAGTTGGGGACTTTTTACATAGACATGGAGTTCACTCATTCTTGCTAGAAGTAGAGGAGTATCATTTTTAAGGGTTGATTCGGTACTTGAATGGTTAGAGCGTTCAAGTCTTTCTATTACGATTAGAAAGATGAAAATTCATAATGGTTATAAATAAATAGTTCATTAGAAAATCAATGGTACTTAAGGTAAAAATAATTAGAGGAGTATAACGGACATTATGACCCAACTCTTACTTACGAGATACTCATGAAGGTTTAATCTATATGTAATGACTATATCGATGGACATCGACTTGATTCGGCTTAATATACCATCTGCGGTAACGAGAGTGCAGCTTCGGATTTTTAGTGGAATAACCCGGAGTTAATAATTCAGAATATTCAATTAAGAGTTTAATTAATATTTCAAGATTATTGGAGCTCGGAACCGTGGGTCCATTTGATCCCCGTGCTAGCTCAATATACTTTAGCGGATTTAGTATAATTATATAGTCCAATTATATACTCACATACATATAAATATTATTAATATGATTAATAATATTTTGTCACACTTGAAATTATAAATTAAAAGTTAATATATGATTTTAATAATTATATGATAATTATTGAATGCATAATATTAAATTATATATGATATAATTTATTAAGGATAAATTTGGAATTTCTAAATCTTGGGTTTTGGAAACCCTTGATGAGTTTTGCTATATTGCAAAACTTTTGCATTAAATTTGGAAAACCCTTGGTGTGTTATACTAGGTTGCATAACTCTTAGTCTTAATTGGAAGTTACAAATTTGAAAGGCATTAACCTTTTGTTTTTTGTAACATCTTTTCCATTATGGTAATTGAATTAGATGTTACAAAATTAATAAAAACAAAATACATGCCTTGGCCGAAACTTGTATTATGAGGGGAGGGGATTAATTTTGAAAATTAATAACCCTACATATAAAAAGAAAATTGGATTTTCTTTTTGAAGGATCTAACTTTTAGAACCCTAGCCACTACATTCTTCTTCTTCAAACTCTCTCAAGTATTGAGAAAATAAAAGGAAGAACAAAAATAAAAATAAATAAAAATATTGTGTGACATTAATCTCTAAATAGTTTAGAGATTTATCTTTTGAGTGTAGCCCAACCTACTTTCCGATGGTTGTGAGACATAGCTCAGAAGACTTTATGGTTTTGAACCAATATTTATTCATCTCTTTTCTTCTCCTTAGACCCACTGCAGTGGGGTGAATTTCTGCCTACCGTCGAGCACTAGTTTGGGTGTTTCAGGGCTCTGTTTGATCTCGTATCAATCTAGAATTTTTAGGAAACACATAAGGGATTTTTAGGATTGTGTTAGGACTTTTTTTTTTGAAAAATCAAACCTGAAAATGTCACTACAATTCACGGAAATAGTGGACTATTTTGATTGTGGTTTGGGGGAATTTTGTATCCAAAACAGTCTAATTTTTACATTACTGTTCGGGGCTGTTCCGGGACTATTTCGGGGCTGAAATTTTGTTCAAAAAAGTAGTAAATTTTCAGTGGTACTGCTGGTCACATTTGGCAACTTAAAGGGAAGGGAAGAAAATTTTTCAAGTCCGATCCGGGTACCTAAGACGTTTCCACTGCAAAAGGAAAGTGTTTCCTATAAGGATATACCGACCCACCTCTCTCTCGAGCTTGTCTAACCGACTTCTTACACGCTCACTCTTATACTTAAGTTTTTTTCTCTCTTTTACAAGTTATGCGTGAATAAACTCAGCCAATCCTTTACAATGAATTCTGAATCCCTTTATATACTAGGAAAAATTCTATTATTACAATAATCTTATGAAGTCAACCACATGAATCTACCATTAATGCGATATCTTTTTTCCCTTACTGCTCTGCCGAAAGTAGCAATGTCATCTGACATCTCTTTAAACCAAGCTACTATAGGCCACTGCCACACGCTACCACCAGCCTGTAATCTATCACCTCTCATATGATAAGTGTGCTAGAAGATAAGCTGGTGACCTGCTCCGGTCATGTCTAACCTCTTTGGAAGGTGCAAGTCCCCATGTAAGGCTTATGTCATCTTGAATTGATCATACGACTAACACCTCAACTCGACCAATTGGGTTAGACAGCTAAAACAACTGTCATCCTGCCTTGCTGAGCTACCAGGTCGGGTTGGTCTTGAGGCCTTGCTTTGCTTTGCTCTTAAGAACATCTTTCCAACTCAGGTCATGATCTTCTTTAGGTACCGCATCAAGTCGGATATCAAGTGTAATACATTGTTGACCTCCTCGATAGGTCAGATGCCTCAGCTTCTTGGGCCTGGGATCCTGGGGCTTGAAAATGGAAATCCTCTTTACACCATTCTGGAGATTCGGACCTCATGGAAAACCACCATCAACAAATGGCTTTAGTACTCACCAATGCATTAAAACCTTTTCGAGCCAAACATGTCAAACCACTACAAAAAATAAGGCTTTTAGCGTTGAAAATAATCGACACCAAAAGTGAATAGTTCGATGCCAACAATAAATGGCGTCGAAAACTTAGATGTGAAAATATGGATGAGAATGACAATTAGCGTCGAAATACAGATTGTCGACGTTAAAACCTCTTACTTTGGGTCCAAATTATTTCGACGAAAAAGAAGAATTCCCGACGCTATAATTCATGTTTGGCGACGAAAGTTGTCGATGTTAAAAATTAAACTTTTATCGTCAAATTTATGCGACGCTAAAAGAAATAAAAAATAATATTTTATACTTTTAGCATCGAAATTTTCGACTCTAAAAGTATATAAATATTTTTTTTATTTCTTTTAGCGTCACATAAATTTGACGTTAAAAGTATTAAAAAAATTAAAATTATTATTTTACATAATTTTGCTCTGAAATATTCAATTTAATATTTAAAAAAATATATATTATTACAAAAAAATTGTCGAGTAATAGCACAATTAGGAAACATTATAATGAAAATTTATTAAAAAAATATAAGTATAATAAAACTATCCGTTCTAAATGTTTATACAAATGGAAATAAAATTTATTGCTGCTGTGATGGGGGGCTCTTAAGCCTGATGCACCCCGCCGAGTGTGGCCTCCAACATCTCCCTGAAAGCCCGTGTCTGCTGGTCGAACTGCTCCATCTTCGTTTCTGGTCCACCATGACCTGTAATAGCTCATCCTGAGTCTTCTTCAGCTTGTCTTGGGTGGTGGCTAGCTAGTCTCGAAGGCACGAGTTAGTATTAGAAGAAATAGTAGTGCGTGCAGATGACGTCGGCTTCTTACGAGTGCCAAGGCCGACGTTATACGTTGTATGGTTCTTGAAAATCAATTGCGACAACTGCTCAATGGTATTGGGTCGGACCCTGTCTCATGAGTTTGATGTTGGAGCTCGACTATTTCGTTCTATTTATAAAAAATTAAATTAATGTTAGAATTTGAAAAGAAAAAAAATCAATTTAAAATAATAATTATTTTATTTTAAAAAATTAAATTTACATAGCAGTGTTTAGCTTTTTCATTGATCCATTTTTTTTCATTATAGTGCGTCACTCGGAAAAAAATTTGGAAATGATTGCACCTCACTTGTGCTACTCTGCTAAGAACATAAAATAATTGCACTATTATTCGACATTAGAAAAAATAATGAACTGTTAAATTTCAGGTTAGAATATATTTACCTCAGAATGATCTGCACGATGTTGGATAAATGGCTTGGAACCTCAACGGTGGTTAAAACGCAAGTGACTTCAATTCTCCACATTTGCGTGACATTTACTCTGCATTTAACGATACTGTAAGGACCAACAACGAAGAGAATTATAAATTTCTATTTATTTTAAAATTTACTTGTGTTTCTCTCTAGACCAAAGCTCATACAAGAATGTCCAGTCTTGCTCCTCTATAAAATCAGGCTTGTGTTATGGAGCATCTAAAGGTCCATATTCGTCGAATATTGGTTTCAGGACTTTTTTCCTATAATCCTCGTAACTTTTCCCCATGTGGTAGTCAAGATACTGTTGGATATTAACTTTGGTCAGATCAAAGTCAAACCACTCCTACAGGAATAGCAACCAAGTAAAAATGAGTATAAAAATAAAAATTTAAATTAATAAACAATATCAAAAACTTAATACTATAAGGAAACTCACAAGTAGCGAAGGGAATAGCTAGTTGATTTTTGTCTCCCACGGTATCTTTCTCCAAAAAACGTAGTTTTGAGGAGCTTTAAACCGAGCTGCAGCACCTATGGCTGTAGTAAACGCTGAATTATGTTGCCCGATTTATCTTTATCCATCATCTAATATCTCTATCCGGATACGGCCGTGAGCCTTAACGTGCTTAACCAACCCCAGGCCATGGGTGTGTCCTCGACCCTTCGCTGTACTCGAGTCGCCTGTGCTAGCAGAGACCTCAGCATGGACATTTGTAATTAGATATGTAGATGGAGTCGTATTAGCACGTCTGCGATTGCCCTGTGCCATCTGTAAAATAAGAATTCCAACACTATCAATGACACAAAAATAATCATAATAATACTAATGAAATTTCAAATTTTCAATATTTTAATAACTATATAAACTTTTATCATTACACATGAATTGCTCAAAATATCTTTAACCATATAAACTTTTATCATTACACATGGACTGCTCAAAATATCTTTAACCATATAAACTTGTAATGGATACTGATTTGGAGATACACACCATGAACCAATGATCTAACAGTAGAATCATTTGGAGAAACATTCTTCTCCTTTATTAACTATAGAATCATAAGGACAAATTGGGCAACATTACTGCTGTTCTAAACACTTGCCATCATTCACACACATAAATATACCGTTTTTTTTATAATCAAACACACACAAAAATAATTAAAAATGAAAAAATATCAATTATATCATCATTCAAAACACAAAAACATCAACTATACCATCATTCAAAACACAAAAAAATCATAAGCACACATGGTAAAACACACAATATACCATGTTTCTAAGAATTAATCAACATTTGCCATTAACAAACACAAACCCATTCTCTCAGCCACAACCACACACGCAAATGCATTTCAATTTGTCACCCATTCTCTCAGCCACAATCACACACACATGTAAGTGTTGCTGTTGTTATGGTTCCAAAACAGCAGCAAGTTGCTGCTGTTCTAGAACCACACTTTCCAACATTCACACACACCAATATACCATGTTCTTATAATCAAATACACAAAAAAATATTTCAAAACACAAAAACATCAACTATATCATCATTCAAAACACAAAAACATCATAAGCAACACACAATATACCATGTTTTTAAGCATTAATCAACACATGCCATTAACAAAACACAATCCGGCCATTAAAAAAATCAAACCATTTCTTCTTCTTCATAATTCGGCCATGAATCCAATTATGGGGTTTATGAAAATGTCCACTAACTTCAAGCTCAAGCCATGAAATAATTCATTCAAACTGAAAAATGAGAGTGATAAAAAAACCTTCCACTTACCGTAACCCAGACGATACAATCCAACTTTATGAGAGTGATAAAAAGATCGAAAAATGAAGAGAAGATTGAATTCGGTGAAGCAGAGAAGATTACGGGGAAACCGAATTAGGGATTTTGATAACACTTTAGTGTCGAAATTTTTTTAGGGAAAATTAATTTTTTACATTTAGCGTCGAAAAATAAATCGACGCTAAAATTCTAACATTTAACGTCGGAAAAATTCAATTCATGCTAAATGTCTAACATTTAGCATCGATTTATATTTCCACGCTAAATGTTCGAATATTAGCGTCGATTATTAATAATAATAATAATAATAATACAAACAACAACAACAACAACAACAACAATAATAATTGTTATTAGTCACTATTATTACTGGATGGATGACAGTAAATTATTATTATTATTATTATTATATTATTATTATTATTATTATTATAATAAGTGACTAATCTAGTTATTATATGTATCATGAATGATTAATTTTTATTCTTAAAATAACAACAACAACAACAACAATCATCCATGATAATAATAAAAATTAATCATTCATGACACATATAATAACTAGATTAGTCACTATTATCTTCGGTATTTGAGGATTCCTAATAGACTCGAACTCATCTTCAGTTTCAAATTCTTCTTCATTTGCTGCTTCCACGCTAACTTGAGAGTGATGAATTATTTCAACATCTGTATTTTCTCGAGTCAACGTGATATTTTCAGTAAATTGGATATTTGGTAAATGAAATATCTGTTCAGGAACTTCAAAGTTGTCAGACACTTGTTGTGCTTCATCTGAAATTTCAGCACTATCTTTCTCCTGCGTATCCCAAATGCCCATATGTTGTAACTTTTCTACCACCATTCATCCATTTCCTAGCTTCATATCAGATATATATATATATATCACAGACCGTGCTTGGGTACAAAAAAATATATGGATCATTCTTGTACTAATAACGTTGAACATTAATTAATGTTAGATGATTAGTAAATTGAAATCTCCTCTTTCTGGTATTTTTATCAAACCACTTGTATTCGAATAGCACAGTACATCGTCTAGGTCTGTATATCAACTCAATGACTAATTCTAACACTCTGTAGAATTCAACAATATCTGAGTAGTGTTCCCCTGGGATTACAATTGCATAATTCTGAGTGACATGTGAAACATCTCGCTACTTGGTATGAAATCTAACTCCATTCCCAATTCATCCACTGTATTCGTAAGCCAGCTTTTGAGTATACATGGCAAAAAATCCCTGGCCCGGCCGGGCTTTGGCCTTGTTCGAGGTGAAAAAAGCCCGGGCTGGGCTTCAAATTGAGGGGATAGGTCCGGGCCTGGCTCAATCAAAAAAAGCCCGGCCTAGGCTTAAAATAAATAATTAAATATTTTTATTTATAATAAATATATATATATAATAAATTTTTTATATTTATAATTTTTTATAATAAAAAAATCGGGCCCGGCCAAGCCTACGCCCGATCGGGTCGGGCCGACCCAGCACGGTGATATCCCAGGCCTGGCTTTTTCCGGGCTCGAGCCTAAATTTATTTTGATAAGCCCAGCCCATTTTCATCCCTACTTTTGAGGCCCATATACCAATGCAACTAACGAAGAGGACGAGTCCAGTCGACCATTTTTGCACTTGGTTGTTTATCTAACACATGACAATATTTATGTGTTAATATAACAAACTTAAATATTTACTATTAGTATAAAAATAAATAGTCAATGTTAGGGCTTACAGTTGCCTCAAACCAATTAGGAAATTCTTTTTGTGTCTTCCATCAACGTTGTGGTCACTACCACATTGTAGCATGGTAATATGTTGCATACAAAAAATGAGTTACGTTAATGGAAGACAATAAAAATAAACTTATACACCTACAAGACTTACATTGAGTACGGTTGTATTTCATCGTAATTACTCAATATAAACCAATGTGCACGTTGAGCTTCCTCAAATGTTAGTAATTTGACACCTAATGCTCCAAACAGTCTGCAATTTTGATGAAACACTATGATATCTTGCTGATTACTTGTATTTCCATCATAGTTTCTTAGCTGGCGATTAAAATAAGTTTCAATATTCTGCATGTACATCGAATAAAATATTATTACCTCACTTATTAAAACAGCCTCTGCTATTGACCCGTTAGGCCGCACCTTGTTTTTCACATATTGTTTGTAATATCCCAAAGCCCTGCAGATATGACAACAAATTTTCATTATTAATAAATTTAATACAAAATCAAATTTAAAAATGTAATATTTAAAACTATATATTACCTCTCAATTGGGTACATCCATCTGTAATGGACGAGACCTCCATTCCTAGCTTCGGAAGGTAAATGCACGGCCAGATGTACCATCACATCAAAAAAATGGGTGGCAATATTCACTCCAGCTTACATAGGATTATCACGATTCCTCGCTCAAGTTCGTCAATAACAGATGTGGTTAATATCCTATGACATAACTGTTTAAAGAAGCCACATAGATCAAGTACGACGTCGCATACATTGGATGACAGATAAGGTCGAATGCCAACAGGAAGGATAATCTCCAGAAGCACATGACAGTCGTGACTCTTTAATCCAGTTATTGTATCATCCATGACCCAACATCTAATATTCGATACATAATCATCGGGAAATTTAACCATTTTTAGCCAATCACAGAATGATTTTCTCTCTGATTGAGTTAGCACGTAACTAGCAGGTGGCCTAATAAGGCATTGAGGAGTGACCTGTAAATGCAATTCAGTGCGAATTCTAAGATCTTGTAGCTCCAATCTATCATTTACAGTGTCTTTTATCTTACCCGGAATATTGAACAGTGTGCCCACTAAACTCTCGCATATTTTTTTCTATATGCATTACATCCAAACTATATCGCAGACTCAGACCCCCCCAATACTCTAACTCAAAGAAAATACTATTTCTTGTCCAATTCAACTCTTCAGGTTGACGTTTTCGATTTTTATCTCTATTATTATGATGTTTTCCCGATGTGCTGTCTCTGAGATGTTGATGTTGGCAAAATATATCGAATCCAAATAATGGACTGGGCATACTCTGAGGTTTTTGCTGACCGTTGAATAATTTACTTCTCCGCCAAGGATGACTCAACTCAAGAATCTCATGTGCCCTATGTATCCTATTTTATTCCGTAACCGTTGCGAAGGTGTTTGACCCGCAAAAACTGTACATGCCATGTATCTCTTAGTGCTCCATCCAGATAATGAACCATAAGCTGGAAAATCATTAATGGTCCATAATAATGCGGCATACATATGAAAATACTGCTCAGAAGATGCATCATAGGTATACATACCCACATTCCATAATGTTTGTAACTCCTCGATCAATCGTCTCAATTAAATATTCAGATCTTTACCAGGGGAACGTGGACCAGAGATAAACAATGACATAAACATGAACGGATCCTTCATACATTTCCATGGAGGTAAGTTATATGGAATAACAATAATGGGTGAAATTTTGTAAGAGTTGTACATATTCCCAAACGGGTTAAAACCATCGGAGGCGAGACCTAACTTGATATTACAGGGGTCCTTAGTGAAATTGGGGTACATGTCATCAAATTCCTTCCACTCGGTTCCATCTGTAGGATGTTTGATTATGCCCTCCACACTGATCCTCTTTTCATGATGCCATATCATGTTAGTCGTTGTGTGTCGTGACATGAACAACCACTGCAGCTTGGGCATTAATGGGAAATATCGTAATATCTTCTGAGGCACTTTCTTCCTCATACCACGGACTTTGTACCAATTTTCACCATATATCGGACAATATTCAATTGATTCATACTCGGCACAAAATAATACACAGTCATACTTACAAGCATGAATGGATTTATACCTCATTCCCAGATCACGCAATATTTTCTTTGTCACGTAATACGAATTAGGAAATTTACTTCCAACCGGTAATATTTGCCCCAGTAAGTCTAGCATCATATCAATACTTTTGCTGGTCATTCTGTTGATCACTTTAATGTGTAATAATTTCACAACGAAATTTAAGATTGACATTCCAGCACCTTCAAATGGAATTTTTTTTTGCCTTATCAATTAGTTCACTAAATAAATTTTGATCATTTCCACCTAACACTAGTATGTCACTGCTAGCACTATGACCAACTTATGGACCTTGTAAGTCATGCAAAGCATCGGTTATCTCATCGTTTGCAGGTTGATTGTAACTACTGCTCCCTTCACCAGATCAATAAACCGTGATTGAGAATTATACTACTTACGGTGATAAATCCACGTACGGTAAATTGGTGATATTCCTGGCATGTATAAATGATTATGAACTTCATCTAACCGTTTTCTTTTCATGTTCAAACAATTTATACATGGACATCGAACATGACCTTCTGCATAAATGTGTTGTTTTACCAATTCCATGAACTCATACACTCTATTACGGTATTCAACACTCAATCTATCCACCGAGCTCATCCAATTTCTATCCATTTCAATCAAATATAAAAATATAAAAATATAATTATTAGACATCATATTACACACATCAACATCACCAATTCATTAATTATTTATTTAAGTATACACATATATATTAAGTTAATTAATTAATTAGTACAAACTAAAATATATTTAGTTAATTAACTAATCTACATATATGCATCATAAACAACTAACCCAAAGTATATAATAAACATAATTATAAAAATGAAAACCATAATTTTTTAGAAAGATTAAATTAAAATACTTAAGTGAGATACATACTTATTCTTTGCAAATATAAAGAAAAATAATAAAGATGTATGAAAGAAAATTTACCATATGAAAAATTAATTAGAGTTTTATTGAAAATTTGTAGGAGAGTTGTGAGGTTGCAGATGAGAGAGTAAGATTGCAGAGGATGAGAGAAAAAGCAGAGGGGGAAGAAGGGTTGGTGGTGCTGTATTTTAATATAGTTTTAGCCTCGAAATTAAATTTTGTCGCTAAAGGTTAAAGAACTGTCGGTGGTATTGTCATAAACCTTTAGCGACGCAAAATAGTCGACGCTAAATATCAAATTATTAGCGTCGAATATGTCATTTCGACGCTAAAAGTAGTAATTTTAGCGTCATAAATTATTTTAACGCTAAAGATAATGAGAATAGTTGAAAACATTTAGCATCGACATATTTTCGATGCTAAAATTACTACTTTTAGCGTTGTTATTCATATTCGACGTTAAAAGTATATCATTTGGCGTCGAAAAGTATTTTCGGCGCTAAAATATTGACCTTTGGCGTCGAATATTATAATCGACGCTAAAAATTGTTATTAGCGTCGAAATTAATTTCGACGCTAAAGATACATTTTCTTATAGTGAACCTTATTCCAAAAAATGTCTTGGTTTTAATATGTATGTTTTGATGGAATTAATCCAAAGGGTGCTTTTGCAGCGTAACGACCATAAAAATGTTATTAATATTTTGGATAAATGGGTCATGACAGCCATTGTATCTCTCCAGCTTATAAATTTTGGATTTCTTGTCTTAAAGTTCATGTCCAAAGCGAAACTCCACCCTCAGCAAAGCCTACCTTATGGTATTCTTATAACCAAAATCCTCCGAAACTTCAATGTTCCTATTAGTGACGATGAATTTCTTCTTGATCCTGGTGAATTTCTTTCCATCAACCTGAAGACTTTCGTATAAGGTCGGCGATGGGAGCGTACTGGTGTGCTTGGCTCATTCGACCTCCGAAGAAAGCTCGCTCTATCTCATCCACTTCTCGCGATGCTCCACCTTCACCCCCATCGCATTCCGATCCTTATGATGATGATGATGAATCCCTTGATGACACTGTTGAGCCTACTCCTCCCTAGATCTCGCTTGCTACGATCCTTGCCAGCATCAACAGACTCGTGGACTTTTTTCAATCTTTCGATACTCGTTTTACTCGTTTTGAAAAATCTGTGAACACTCACCCGAAGTCCATTGAAGATAAGCTGTATGGCCTAGGGTATTAGTAACTTGGGCACTTGATGTTCTCTTTTGATGACTCTTTCTTTGGGTCTCTGTTGTTCTATGTTTATTTTGCTTGTATCTGTGGACTTAGATATTGCGCTTATGACTGCATGTGACTGCACATTTTGTAATGAATATTACCGATTTGTAATGACTATTGCTTCTCTGTTATATTCTTTTTGTAGGGGGGGAGCATGGTTGTAGTGCTATTCTTACCTTTTTTTGTTAATGGCAAGGGGGTAAAAATGCAATATATTACACCCCTAGAACTTATATTATTTTCAAGTTTGTGTTATAATGATAACTCATATTAATGGGAACCATATTCAAAATGAACATATTGAGTAGAAGGTTGCCATCATCAAAAGAGGAGATTATAGATGCACAAATATTTTGATGATGTCACGACTAACAAAAAGAACTCGAAAAACTACAAACATCGTCAAATGATGATGTAGACTTAGGTTTTACACTGTAAGTGAGCTATCATTGATAAACTTAAAATCAAGCTCAATGACATGTCGCACGCGTTCTTTATTCATCTTTTCATTCCTTGCACATGTTTGTGTCTAGCATGAATTTCTCGAAAGAGTTTCTCGAAACCAATCTTTTTACTCATCTTATTCATCCATGTTAATGAAACTAGATTTTGTGCTATTGGAGCCGGAATCCTGATTATAGACTGGAATCTCGGTAGCAGAATATGAGTTGTTGGAATCGGAATCTCAGAGGCAGCATGAATGCATTATGACTGGGGAGCCTTCTGGGCTAAGACCGGATTTCCGATCATGGTGATTGGAATGTCGATCCATAAACCGAAATCTTGATCCCCGAAATCGGTATCCCTGTCTTGAAATGCATTAAATGCTCAACGTTTAAATTTGAAATGGGTAGTAAAATCAGATTTCTAATCCCCAATATCGGGAACCCGATCTCTGAGAAAGATAACGATCTTATTTCACATTTCTATATATTTGGACCATCTTCAAACGAAAAAAAAAAAAAGAAGAAGAAGAAACTCTTGTTTGAATTTTAATATTCCTAACACTTCTAGCAAGCACAAAAATCTCTGAGAAACTACATTTGAAATATCTTGAATCAAATTCATACATCTTCATATCATTGAGCTTAGATTCAAGATTATCATTGATATCTCACCCAATCTTCATTTCTCAATGAGATAAATTGTAAAAACTCTATTCATCCTTGTTGTGATTTGAGTGTTTTTGAGAAGCCTCAAGTGTGCTAGTGATATTAATTGCTTACTCTAGTGCGAGAGTGAAGTTTTGTTTGTAAAAGATTTGAGAGAATTCTTTGAAAGAAAAATTTATTGGATTGTAATTTGTGGAATTTTCAAGCGAGTTTGAAGAGATAGACAAGTGATTGGCTCAAACAACTATAAAATCTGTGTCATATCTCTCTTTTCTTGTCTATCAATTTTGTAATTTTATTTAAATCAATATTGTTATTTATAATTATTAGTAAAACTTTAAAACTTAAAATTACAAATAATTATTGAAGAGAAGACAAGTTTGAATAATATTTCTCTCTTACTATTCATAGTGCCATTCAGCATTATATATACACAATGTTTGAAATTTGAAATACAAAAGAGATTACAATAAAAGGAAAGGATTAATTACAAGATAAATGTTATAAATGTTTAAAGGTTTGAGATCCCTTGATTTTCTCCCTTCAATTACTCATCTTGATTGTGCAATCTTATCATGCCCCCACAAGATGGACGGTCGTGGAGAGAGTCCGATCTTGGACTTTAGTGTGTTGAATGGGACCGAGACCGAGCAATGGTTTGGTAAGGGCGTCTGCTAGTTGATCAGCTCCAGTGATGTGGGAGACCCGGAGGAGACCAGTTTGAACTTGTTCCCGGATGAAGTGGCAGTCAAGCGCTACATGTTTCATTCGCGAGTGGAACACAGGATTGGAGCATAAATTGGTTGCACCAACATTGTCACAGTAGATGACTGGTTGCAGAGAGAGAGTGACGCCAAGTTCGGTAAGAAGAGCACCAATCCATCTAATTTCTGCAGCAGTGGAGGCTACTGATCGGTACTCAGCTTCAGTGGAGGAGCGAGCAACCGTGCGTTGTTTCTTGGAGCTCCAGGAAATAGGATTGTGACCAAGATATACTATGTAAGCACCAGTGGAGGTGTAGTCGTCCTTGTTACCAGCCCAATCAGCATCGGAGAAGCATGAAGTGCGAGAGGGGAGTTGTGGCGGAGGAATATGCCATGATCCAGGGTGCCACAGAGATATCGCAGTAATCGTTTGACTGCATGCCAATGATCAGTGGTCGGTTGATGCATAAATTGAGAAAGTTCATTCACTGTATAAGCAATGTCCGGTCGAGGGAGAGAATACTGGAGGCTGCCGACAACAGTTCTGTACTCGGTCGGATCAGGTAAAGGAGAGCCAGAATGTAATGTGAGTGTCGGGTTTGTTGCCATAGGAGTTGAGGCTGGCTTGGCGTCAATCATGTGGGTTCTGGTGAGCAGATCGGCAATGTACTTGCGTTGACTTAGGAAAAGATCATTGTTGTGTGTAGTGACCTCCACCCCAAGGAAATAAGCAAGTTGGCCAAGATCCTTGAGAGAGAAGCGCTGTGAGAGTTTGGTAATGAATCTGTGGACAGCTTGAACATTGTTCCCAGTAATGATGATGTCGTCGACATAGACTAAGAGATATAATGTGGTGTTGCTGTGGTTGAAGATGAACAGTGAGGTGTCGGCGTGTGAGTTGGTGAAGCCGGACTGTAGAAGAAATTGACGTAGTTCATGATACCATGCTCGAGGAGCCTGTTTGAGACCGTAGATGGCCTTTTTCAGTTTACAGACGTGGTGGGGATGATCCCGATCAATGAAGCCAAGAGGTTGGGACATATAGACATCTTCAGTGAGAGTGCCTTGAAGAAAGGCATTGTTGATATCAAGTTGTCGGAGGGACCATCCTTGACTAACCGCAAGGCTGAGAACAATTCGAACAGTGGTCGGCTTGACGACTGGGCTGAAGGTTTCATAATAATCCACACCGGGACGTTGATGGAATCCTTTGGCAACTAATCGAGCTTTGTACCTGTCAATAGAGCCATTAGCATTAAATTTTGTGCGGAAGATCCATTTACAGCCGACCAGGTTTTGGTCGGGACTGGGTGGCACTAGTTCCCATGTCCCATTGTGAAGAAGAGCATTATATTCGTCTGACAGAGCTTGTCGCCATTTAGGGTCCTTGAGGGCCTGGGTAATGGTGGAGGGTTCGAGTGTAGTTTGATGAAGCTGGGTGTTGAGGTTAAGTTTTTGGATCGGTTTATGAAGGTTGTTCTTGGAGCGTGTAACAATGACACGTGCTGTACTGGAGGGTGGTTGTTGGTGGTCGGTTGTGGTGTGGTCGGTTGTAGTGGTTGATGTTGAGTGATCATGTTGGTGGTCGGTGGTTATGTGGTCGGTTATGGTGGTTGATGTGGAGGGATTAATTGGTTGGTCGGTGTTGGTATGGTCGGCTATGTTGGTTGATGTTGAGTGAGCATGTGGTCGGTCGGGGTTTGTGTGTACGGGGAGGGTTGGTAGGTCTGGTTGTGTGATGCCTGTGTGATCGGGGTTATGTGGTTGGTTGGTGTGGTCGGGTAATGTTATTCGGGGAGGTTCATGTGGTCGGTCGGGGTTTGATTGATCGGCTATTACTTGTGAAGTGGTGGTACTTGTAGAATTGCTGTGAAAAGGTCGGCGGGGTTGGATAGGAGCATCAGTGGGTGGTACAGCCTGTGGGTGTGCAGGGTCAGTAGTAAGTGATGGTGAGTTTAGTACCGGGAAGGTAATGGAGCACCATTCAGAGACAGTGGACGGGGTGGTATGCTCAGGAGACTTTTGTGATGTGGCAAAGGGAAAGACTGACTCAACGAATCGGACATGTCGGGAGGAGTAAAGTCTATATGTGGAGGGCTCGATACAGAGATAAGCTCTCTGAGTGAGAGAATATCCGACGAAGACACAGGGAGAGGACCTGGAGTCGAGTTTGTGAGATGTGTAAGGACGAAGCCAAGGGTAGCAGAGACAGCCAAAGCTGCGCAGTTTTGAGTAGTTCGGCATATGGCCGAGTAGTTGGAGATATGGTGATTTGTGGTATAAGGTCGGTGTAGGCATGCGATTTATAAGGTAGACGGCAGTGGAAAAGGCAAAGGGCCAATATGAAAGAGGCATGGATGAGTGGGTAAGGAGAGAGAGAGACTGTTTCGACGATATGTCGGTGACGACGTTCAGAGTACCCATTGTGTTCTGGAGTGTGAGGAGGGGAAGTGAGATGTGTGACCCCATGTATTGTGAGGAAGGAAGTGAGAGCTTGATATTCCCCCCCATTGTCAGAGTAGAGCGTGAGGATTGGTCGGTTGAAGAATTTTTCTACTAGTGCCTTGAAGCGCACAAATACATCACGGGTATCCGACTTTCGTTTGAGGGGATAAAGCCAAATATATTTTGGGTGAAGTGGTCGACAAAGATTATATAGTATTTGAAGTTATCAAACGAGTAGACCGGAGAGGTCCATAAGTCAGTGTATATAACCTCAAGAGGTGTAGATGTAGTAAGAGTAGAGATGAAGAGAACGGTAGCTTGTGACTTTTATTGCATTGACACGAATTACAATTGAAATTTTGATAAAAGGAACGAGAAACATCTGAATTAAATGAAGACATGATAGTTTTGAAGACCGACGATGACGGATGCCCGAGCCGATGATGCCACTCAGGTATAGTAGTTCTGACACTGGAAAAAGCAATAAGAGGGGACCGAGTGGGGGAGGTCGGCCATTTCGTATACACCATCTTTAGTCCGACCCTGTAACAGAATTGCTCCCGTGCGGAGATCCTTCACATTAAAGGAAGAGGGTAAGAACTCAATGGAAGTGTTATTGGAATTGCAAAATGAGAAATGGAGATAAGATTACGTTTCATAGTGGGAACATATAAAACATTAGATAAGTTGAAAGAGTGAGTCAGAGTATTAAGAGAGGTAGAACGTGATGGGATATGGGGAGTGCTGTGCCGTCACCGATCATGATTTCATCTGTGCCGTCATAAGGATTGTGTAGAGTAAGGTTGTTGAGGTCAGTAGTGACATGATGCGAGGCTCCACTGTCAAGTAGCCAGGCGGGGTTTGAGGAAGAGGTGGTGATGACATTGGCTTGATATTGCCAGGGACTGCTCGGGCGAGGGTTGGACGAGTTGGTGGGACGGGCTGGCTGTTGCGCTCGTGGGAAGTGTTGGCGGAAGAGAGGGCATTGGGAGACCACATGACCATGAGTGTGGCACCATTGGCACCGTCCAAGAAAAGGACGAGGGGGTGTGGTCGGTCTGATCTGGGTTGTTGGGGAGTTTCTGGTAGGTTGAGGGTTGGTGGTGGGTGCAAACCGACCGGGCGGGGTAGTGTGATTAGGATGAGGTCGGTGTAGGTCCGAACATTGGTGGGAGAAGTTACATTGTTTGTGTTGATTGTACGTGGTGGGGTGGGTTGATTTCCATCAATGTAATCATGTAGGTCATAGCCGATGAGGGTGGCTTCAATTTGGGTTTCCAGGAGAGGTAATTTGTCGATGTGAGTTGATTGAGTTGTGGATAGTAACAATGATTAGGGTTTGTTGGGTCTTGGGCATTGGGGATGACATGTTGGGTACCATCGGTGGCCATTGAACAGGGGAAAAAAAAAAAAAAAAAAAAGGAGGAGAATGTGGTCGGAAAAAAAATTTTAGATAATGGATCTCAGCTCTGATACCATGAAGAGAAGACAAGTTTGAATAATATTTCTCTCTTACTATTCATAGTGCCATTCAGCATTATATATACACAATGTTTGAAATTTGAAATACAAAAGAGATTACAATAAAAGGAAAGGATTAATTACAAGATAAATGTTATAAATGTTTAAAGGTTTGAGATCCCTTGATTTTCTCCCTTCAATTACTCATCTTGATTGTGCAATCTTATCACTTATGATTCCGCATTAAATAACACACATCTGAAATCATAGAATGAAGGTAGACAATTTGCTAAACCATTATAATTTTGTTTTGTTTCTTTACTTCTGTTTTACTGCACTTAATTTTTTAGCAGGAGGAAAATTAGACTCTATTCTCTGTGACAAAACTTAGTCATAACTTAGTTTGTTTTTTTGTGATTGTATTGGAGGAGAATTATGATCAGTTTGAGAATGTGACTTAATTACCGTGTTTGAGTATATTATGAAGAGATTTTAATATATTTTTAATTTTGAGAAAATATTTTATATGATTTTAGTCCCACTTTAAGTGTTTTTTTTTTTTTTTTGAATTTTTGCAAAATAAAATCACTGGGCTAAATTGTTCCAAAAGAGAAAGTACTTTTTTTTGCCTACTTTCTAACCTTGTTTGCTCCTGGTCTGTCTTTAATATATGTTACGCGGACATTAATACATGTCTCAAAAAAAAAATTAACTGAAAAGCATTTATTTTCACTTCTTCTTCAAGGAAAAATCACACAGAAAATGCCTCAAGAGAAAAACGACATCATTCTATTTGCACAAAATTACCAACGTGCCCAACCATCAATCCCATCCAGTCACATCTCGCCACGTAGCCTTTCCATGTCTCCCAAACATTGTTGCCACGACAACAAAGCACCAATAATCAAACGTTGCCAGCTTCGTAGATTAGATTTGGACCCCTATGAAGTCTATAATAAAAACAAAACAAAATAGAATATTAATTAATATTAATAAAATAAAAACTAAAGAATAAAGCTTTTATTTGTAGAAAGAAACACAAAGTTATGTGAAAGTTTATTTAATTCTGCAAAAATGGCGTCGTTTCATTCGAAAGCTCAAGCATCGTTGAACAAGATTCTTCACACAATCGGTTCCGTTAAGCCGCCTCGGAGGTTTGATATTGATTTGAACTTGAGTTTAGTAGACGCGTGCTGGGAGTTTGACGGCGACGGCGAGTATGAGAATGGCAATTTAGCTGCTTGTAGCTTCTTCGGGAAGCAAATCGATAGTGATTCGTCGGGGACTAATGGAGAGAAAACAAAAGAAGGTTCGTCTTCTGTTATCACAAACTTACGCAACGTTGTCGTTGAAGAAGAGACAAAGGAGGATATTGAAACGGAACCGTTCATAGAACAAAACGACAATGATTGTTTTGGTTTGCTGATTGCGGCAGCTGAGCTGATTGCAAGCAACGAGGCCGAGTCTTCACCGAGTCAAGATCAAAACAAGGATGTGACTCGTGACGAGAAAGCGACAGAGTTATCATTGAGTGCGGGCGAGTCCACGGGATAAGAGACTTTCAAAGTTGTGTGGCGGATGTGGTGAACACGTCAGCATCATCGCCAGTGGTGCGATCGAAGAGAGGGGAGGAGTCAAGTATTGCCGTGCAGGTACAGAGACTCTGTTCTTCTCCTCGAGCCGAGTAAACGACGTCGTGAACCGAAAACGAAACGACGGGCGAGGTAAAAATAAATTAGATTGTTAAATTAAATTAACTTATTTAATTAAGTTAATGATGAGGTGATTTTCAAAAAAAACAAAAAAAAACAAAAAAAAAAAAAAAAGTTAATGATGAGGTGGGCTCTGAGTTCTGACCAGAAATGAACGTGTTATAAATAGAGAGATTAGAGAATCGAATCATGGCATGAGTTACCATTTTTGTTGCAAATTTTTTTTTTTTTTTGAAAAATATATTTCAAGCTTTGTTATGGAAGAATGTGATGATATTTTATGTTCTATTTGTTAGTAAAATATGTTAAATTTAATAGGCTTCTTAAACGGGTCGGTTTTTAGGTTAGATGGATCCTAAGAGATCCGAGATAGAGTCTCGAAAGTAAGGCAAGGACTGAAAAATTCTATTACAAGAAACCCATTCAATCCAATATCTTAAGCTCATACTCAAGGATATGACATTATTATTCTGAAGGACTTATCTTGAAACTATAGATTGCAGTGCATATAACTTTATGTGGAATATTAAATTAGATTTAATTATTTAGGATATTTTTAGAGATTTAAAATCCATTATTGAGTTTAATTATTAATAATAATAAATAATTAAAATTCAATTATATCAAAATTCTTATTAAATAAGAAACAATAATAATTGATATAAAATTAAAAACAAAAAGCAACTCAGCGTCAAATTTAAATCAAGATTCAATCTAACTTTGGAAGCACACACTTGTGTTTATTTATTATGATCATATTATAGAATAATGATATGCTTATAAAATAGAGATATTGAGTGTGTATCCAAATGTTAAATAATAGTTGATTTCTTATTAACTTTCATTAGAATAATCCATGGCACTAATAAATTTGTGCCACAATCTTATAAGCACATCATCACTATAATATGTATATAACAGATGTCCAATAAAAAACATAAAACGTCAATTATGAGATAAGGTTACAATTATTCCATACAGATTATACTGTTACCTTTAAATCATATTCAAGATGTTTAACTCCCTATACGTTGAACATGTTTATGGTTTTTTACTGTCAAGCATTAAAACTGTAGATTCAATTTTTGCAACATGTGGATAAAAACCATGTTCAAATTCTGTTAATTAAAAAATAAAATAGCCATGGCGTGCTCTTATATATGAGACTGACATAGAGGAAAATCGGATCTACACATAGTCAAATAGTGGGCTAATACTCCCCCAAAAAATTTAAAATCATACATCTGTTTGTAGTTTTTTGTTTTTGGTTATTTTTTAGAGGAAATATTAATTTATTCATAACAATCGATCAAGCCCCAAAATATCTTCGTTTTAGTAAAAACAAAATAATAATAATAACAAAAATATCTTCGTTTCAGTTGGCAAGTCGTCGTTGAGACTTGAGGGGGGTTTGATTTTGCTCCTTTAGTTTCCAAACGTGTTAGTCAAAAACAGCACTGAGTTTCAGGTTCCTTATCCAATTTTTAAAATAGAATTCCTGTTAATAAGGAATGGAAAAAAAAATTAGTCTAATATTGGCACGTTAAGATAATGGCTAAATTTAAAATCTAATTTTGAGCCAAAAAAAATATTAAGCTTTTTATTTAAGGTTTCAAAAAAGTCTTAGAATTGAGAGCCTTTGGGTTAAATTTAAACTTAACTTAGCCGTTCGTATGATTATCACAAAACTGGTAGTATAATGTGTTGGCGACTTGGTCGTGTATTTGGATTTTGATGATGCAACGAGAATGAAGTTTTCGACGCTCAAATACGAAGTAATACAAAAAGATGTCAAAGCATATGTGGTGAAGAGTGAGAATGTGCAGACTTGCGGCAAATTGAAGATTATATTGCGAAGTCTTAGCTTAGGGTTCTCATTGTAATGTGAATTGTAATATTCAAGTGCCTAAACTCATAAGGATCATGCACACTCACTTTGATGGATTAGGTTCATGTACAAAATGCATTAAAATCTTCATATCTGCATTTTTGGTACTGAGACCGGCATACCGATCCCATACCGGTGCCCATACCGGTGAAGTGCTCTGTTTTGCACACTCATTGGAACCGGCACAGACCTTACCGGTCCCATACCGGTCACCAAACCGATGAACCTAAGGAATGCATAGCTACTGGAACCGGCACAAACCAAACCGGTCTCCATACTGGTCCCATACCGGTAAGCCCAATGGCTAGTTCCCTTACTGGTACTGGCATGACATAAATCGGACTACATACCGGTGACCATACCGGTCAAGCTCTTCATTGTGCACACATACTGGAACCGGCACGGACCATACCGATTATCATACCGGCCTAACGTATACTTGTTCAACAGTAATATAGTCATTAGTATCCGTTGGAACCCCAAACCGGCATACCGATCCTTATACCAGTGACCATACCGCTCTCAGCAGAAAGTTGGGACTGCTCTTCATTTTCTATATAATGAACCCCAACTCATTTGCCTTGGTGAGAGACTTGATACACATCTTCATATACATTCTCTAAGGCAAAAACAAGAGAGTTACTACACTCACCTTCATCATCAACACTCTCAAGCTCACACACTCATCTTCATATCATTTAGGAGTGAGCTTAGAACACTTGGGTTTGCAACTCACACAATCTTCATTATATTTGTGAGTGCCCAAGTGTGCTTTAATCTTCTTATACAAAACACTTGTGGTTGTGAAATCTCATACGTTGGGTAGTTGTAAAGGTCTGTGAGTAAGCTTACGTACAAAACTTAAATTGTAAAAGGTTTGGAGTGAATATTTGCGGAAAACTCTTGGTTGCAAGTGAACCACAAAAACTCGAGATTAGTGGAATCTTCAAGCGAGACTTGAGGGAGTGGACGTAGGCATGTTTGGCCGAACCACTATAAATCTCAGTGTCGAATTCTTTTTCCCTATACTTTTACATATTGTAAGTTTACTTATGCTTATGCTTATTGAATAGAAAACTTGCATATAGATTTAATTGGAATAGAGAAAATTAGCCTAAGTGTCCATTTGGTAATAAGAGCTAAAAATCGGTAAAGATTTTTAATTCCGCATTTATAACGATAACTCAATTCACCTCCCTCTTGGGTATAGAGATTTTTTGTCGCTATTGCTTGTAGGGAATTTCATAATGTTAGGCGTTATATATATTTTGGGCATGAATTATAGATATTTTGGGTATGAATCTTATCCAACAGATGGTTCCTATCAACATTCTTGATTTGACATGTTCAACTGTATCTTATTTTACGACACATTACATTGCATAGTTAGGTTAGCTTCACTGCTTGATTCCTTTTCCGTTTGAGTGGAAGTTGAGAGAACAAATTGTTAATTATAATATTGCTCTTTAGATTTCTAACTTAATTTTTGGGCTAAATATTAAGGTGTTAGTCAGTCGTGTGTGTAAACTATCACAAATGACACTTCTATTTATGGAGAAAATTTTTAATATTATTATTATTATATGAGTGGCATGATATCATTAATCGATAACCATATAAAATATAAGAGTTGTGTTAATTAAAATTATCATTTATTTAGTTATTTTTTATTATTAATACTCATAATAAGATATTATTGAGTTATTACATGAATAACGTTATTCTACAATTATATAATAGTGTAATATCCCACCTGAGCCGAGATGCTGACTCCATAAGCCTCTGACCTTGCCAAAATTTCGGCATGACCTCTGCTAAAATCGAGCAACCTGGATCAAGTCCAGCTCCTCTAAACGACATATTGGCCCAAACATAAAAAAAACTCTAAAATAAAGATTCAAGACAAACACAATTGGGCTCTATGCCCGAAAATACATATAAAAAAAACTTTTACAAAACTTAAACTTGTACAATTCAACTTCTTATACAACTACACTTATACAATTTGACTTTGAAACTCCCAAGACCTAGTGACTGGCTGACTGCAATGCTGCTATCCGGCTCTTCAAGCTCTGGTATTTGTAGTCGACCGATCAGGTCGTCAACCTGCAAAACTTTAAAACACTTGCTTTCACCGCACTACTCTGATATCTCAATACTTTCTTACTTACTCCTCTACTAGTTTTAATTCAGACTTTTATATTGTTATCTTTCTTTTATCACATTGAAATATCATCAAATCGGATCTATAAATTATTCTTTTCCTTAAACAATCATCAACTGTGTGTGTGTGTGTGTGTGTGTATATATATTTAAATATATATATAATTATATTATCGTACATTACCATTCACAAAAATTTCTCATATGAAAACATACAATTCCTATCAATATCAATCATATGCCAATACAATCACACATGCATATGGATGTAAATATACTATCATGCATTAATATAAGCTGTATATAACTCCAGTAATATCTAAGATATATGTTCTACATAAAAAATTGTAAACTAATCCTACTTATCCATGTTATGCTTTCTATAATGCATGAAAACCTTTTTCTGAAACACATTTTTCTGAAAACTTCGTTCTAAAAACTCTTTCTGAAAGCTTTTTACTGAAAATACTATTTTACTTTTTCTTTTCAGAAAATCTTTTTGAAAACTGTACTTGGAAAACTGAAATCTGTATTCAGGAAACTGAAAATTGTATCTCAAAACTGTAAACTGGATCTGAAATCTGAAACTAAAAAATTTATCTGAATTCTGTATCTATGAAAACTGTTTTCTAAAATCTAACTTTTGAAAGCTATATACTGATGATTTGAAAACTGTGTACTGAAAATCTGAAAACTGAAAACTGCTCTACGTCCAGGACCATGACTCAACTGGACGTCTCTCTGCACCCAGGACCATAACTCAACTGAGCATCTCTATGACTGGTGGTACCCTACGTTCAGGATAAACACTCAACTGGCAACGTAGAGCTCTACACCCAGGACCATAACTCAACTGGCAGTGTAGCCACCAAGTCCTGAATTCAGGATTTCGGGGACTCTGTAATCCCTAGTCCTGCTCGAGCATCTGAGAGCGTCCCCTCAGTCCCCCACATGTGCACATGCTACTATATCCATCAATTCCAAAGTATCTGTCAATTCCGAACTGTATCTCAAGTTACATACTGGGGTGAGGTTTTACCTAATGCCCCGAAAAACATAAAGCCATAATCGTATTCAAACTGAAATACAATTTCTTTTTAAAATAAAACATATAAAACTCTTTTTTTTTTTTTAAATACTTTGAAATTTTAAAATTAATCTTACTTTCAACTCAATTATGAAAAAACCATATTATACAAATATGCACATATACTTCTTATATTTCCACTTACCTTTATCTTTAGGTTTCCATGCATCTACCTGTATATGTTTATGCATTTATATATATAATTTTGTGACATATGATTTCATTTACCTATATGTTCTCATCATGCCTGCTCAAGCTAACATACACTGTCACTTCTACAACTTTCATCTATAAAACATATGCAATTCTAATGTACCATTTACATTCATAATATTACACATTCAAACATAACTAGCTATTCAAAGTTTTTTTTTTTCGGCTATAAGTTTAAACTCACTTTTGTCATTTATAATCTGCCATAAACACCCATTCTATATAACACCAAATCTAACTTATACACACACCCATTAGCCATACATAGACAACATACAATATTTTATCATCATACATATCAAACACACAATTCATATTATAACATTTCATGAAACTCATTTGCTTAAGGTTGATGACATCTTGAACATCATAAAACATCACAACGCAATCATTAATTTTACTTCGGTCACAAATCAAATACACCTTTAGAACCATTTAATTTAAACATTAAATTTGTATATATTTTCTTCAATATTCAATCATAACTTGGCTATTCACCATGCATAATTTAATCATCCTTACCTATAAATTATAAATATTTTCCCCTTTGTTTATTTTGCCTTATTCATCACCGTATATACCAATATCATTAATTAAAAATTGATACAAACGTTGCCAACATCCAGCGCCTTACCCTCTAGTTAATTAGTTCAATATACTATATATAAAGAATCTAATTCAAGGCAACTATAGGTAGTAAATAATTGATGATCTATATCATTCTACTTTCCAATACTATTTAACATCCTTAAACCTTTTACTCCAATACAAAGAAAACAGCCCCCGGACAGACTGTCATGGCCGAGACTATACAAAAAAAAACTCCACACTTAATTCAAGTAAACAACAACCACACATCCTCATCAAACATTCCATATTTGCTTTGGATAAAGAAAACTTCCCCAATTTCTAAGGGTACTGCCAAATTTCCCAAATTTACAACTCCTAAATTCTTAAGAATCTCTTTTAATTTCTTTTTATTTATCAAGTTTTTGGTCACTTTTTATATTTTAATTACATTACCAATTAAAAAGGGTTTCTTTCTTTTATTAATTTTTCCCAAATTGGAACATAAATAATCAAGACCCCATTTGTTACAATTGATTTAACTCAAGGGATCCATAAACATAGTGTACTTACCTTGCATCCATGACCGAAATTAGGAATTCAAATTACAAAAATCTTTCTCCCTTTTCTTCTCTGTCCACCACTGCTCTTGGTTCATTCTTCTTCTTTTCTGCTTCCTTTCGGTCTGCTGCTCCCTCTCTGCCCTCTATTATTTATTTATTTATTTTCGGCCAAGACCCATTTTCCATTTTCTCTCACTTTCTTGGTCTCTCGTTTCCCTCTCTCTCCCTCTATTATCTCTGCTTGTGTCAGCATCTTCTTCTTCTTTCTTCCATGCTCTCTCGGTCTTTCCTTCTCCATTCTGCCCCCTTCTTCTTTTGCCGTGACTTTTTATGTATGCGTGTTGTGTGTGTGTGTAGAGTATGCGTGTGTGTGTGTTAAGCGTGGGTGTGTAAAAAATATCCTCCTTGTGTGTTTATTAAAAATATAAATATATAATAAAATCGTGTTTAAATGCCTTCTACACGTATATGGTGTGAGTAATATATATACAATATATTGGTGTGTAGATTTTTCTCAAATAATTAAATGTGTGTGAAAATATGTCTAGATAAATCTAGATATTTGTGTGTGTATATATATATATTCTATTTATTAAATCCCAATTTCCCCCTTCAAAATTTATCATTAATATATTTTTAACTCATCCATCACAATAATTCCCATTTTATTGTAAAATAAACGTCGCACTTGGACGCGGCCTCACCTGCTGGAAAATAAAATCAACCCCATACGCGGAAAATAAAATTTACGCAATCTTACTAAAATAATCCGGGTTATTACATTTAGAATTTATCTTATGTATGAGGTTGTGATATATCAAGTTGGCCCTCGAATGATGTGATTTGGTGGTAAAAAACTTAAGATTTGTTTGTCATGTCCTGAGTTTGAATCCAGTGAGTGTATTTATTGTAAGATCTGAAATAGTTAGGAATTTTACCTATTCTGTTTAAATTCAGTTCGAGTGATTTAACGATAAAATTTCCAAAACGTTCAAAAAAATGTACTAAGTTATTGCATTATGATAGAAGATGCAGGAAAAGGAAAATCAAACATATAAGGGACGATAATATTTTTCCCATTTGGTTTCTCAAAAGAGTAAGGGCTGTTGGTTTCTATTAAGGTCCCAAGATCATTAATAAGCATGAAAACATGTGTGAATAGCAACGACGAAGTTGCGGAATACTCACATCGATCGGTTGAGCGACGCTTTGACGAACAAAAATCATTTCTTCGCTCCTTGACAGTCCACGGCAGTGAGCAGTCCATGCTCCTCCCTTTTCTGTTTTTGAGCTCCTCGAACAAGCTCCAAGCTTCGTCAAACGATTCCCTAGTCATGGGTGGGCTTCCCTATCACCTTCGCATGTCTCGTAAGTGTGCTAGCACTTGTGATTTTGCCACAAAATCACACTCTTTTGCTTCCCACTGCTCACGGTTTTGGAGAGGAAACAAGTGAGCTTTTTGCCCCTTGGGCGTGAAGAGTAGAGAGAAAGAGAGAAGGAGAAGTTGTGATGTTGGTTCCAAATTTGTGTATTAAATACACACATTTGAATTTCAAACTCATTTCATTTGAATTGGCTTTTAAAAGTCAAACCATTAAAGCCAAAAACCACACACATCACTCACATCAACTTCCATCAATCAGTGAATAGTGACTTGCGTCAATCACTCAAAGTGAATGACATCCATCACTTGATTGACGAATGATGTGACGCTAGATGCGACTAGTGATTTGACGCTTGATTTGACTTGCGTGCTGCACTCGAATTCGAAATGCGAATGCGCTCGTAAATAATCTCGGGCACGGGTTCGCTAATTCCAAATTAACGATTTTCGTTGCGTCGTAATTAAATCTAATTTAATTAAATAATCATGTCAAGCATAATTACTATTCACGTCGCTAACGAATTAATTCTAAATTAATTCGTTCGCCCGAATTAAATCTAATTTCAATTCCGCGTTGAAATCCAATTTCGTTCAATATATCGAATATATTAATTTACCGATTAATTCCAAATTAATCGTTATCTCTCTTTAATTGATATTTTATCCTAGATAAAATATCTCCGAAATTAATCCCAGATTAATTTTCTCTCTCTTCCAATTAATCCCAGATTAATTAAAGTGTGAGTCATACGTCATCTGTGAATCTTTGGGAAGTGAACCATGAGATCCCCGGATATGTTGGTAGTAAATTCGGTCGTCGGACTATCCGAACACGTAAGTACCTCGTACTACGTTTTACCGATTTACAAGACAATGTTGGTCTCTAGTAAAGCGTCAGGCCTACCCAATTCTCCAGAAATATCCTTACAGGAATTAAGGATCTATATCAAGCGTAGTATACGTAGTATTACGTATTTCTGTCCAGTAATCGGATGATCACGTGCTAGGCCTGGGGCTGGAATTGTGTCCTGTCCCTACGAAGCACATGTCGGATGTCTGGTGACTAGTCTCTATAATCGGATAAACCTGACCTTGTCATTTTATCCCGATAGCTGCAGCATTTAAGAGAACCAGTCTCGTATCCTACGTGACCATCATCTCCATATGACTGGAGTGATACTTCCATCTTGACATCACACCCCACACACTCGATTCTCAATATACCCAGCATTGGCGTACACAGAACCTGTTAAAGCCCTGGACGACCGCAACCAAAGTGTATTGATTGTCGCAAGTATTAGCGGTGCAGTCTCAGGTTAAGACTAAATACACCTACCCTGATTTCGGACTTCTATAGACACATAATCATACTACCAATGGAATTTCGATGGGGTCTATCCAAAGCGAAGCTGTTTCCCTACCATCGGTGAACACAACCTCCTACTACACTTGCATGAGTATCCTATACCCAAATATAAGAGAACTATACTGTTATGCCCTCATAACGCCACAAGTGTAATACTAGTCTTTTACATATTTATCGATGTCCAATCTCGATAATACTCTGACTAGGGATATTTAATGATTTATCCTTCGTGGATTGATACTATCTCATATCATTCTCAATCCATGAACAAATCATAAGGACCTCTCATCATTTATATATCTAGGTGATCTAATCACAAATGATAAGAGTGCAATCTCCTTTGTCACATAGTTAATTTGTACAACAAAACCATGATCTGTATAAATAGTGACTCTATGGGTCATAACTGTTCAACAATCTTCCACTTGGCCTATAGCCAGTCACTCGAGTGTCTAACACCAAAACTATGTACGGTTGGCTCAAATTACTAAGGAAAAGTTTTCGTCAGCGGATTTACATGATTATCATATGATGTAATTTATTCGATCATCACATCGCCATGATGTATGATCCGAACGAATCAGATGAATATCGAAGTATGTAGCTGGTCGTTGATGAGACCGTTAATTCTTTAGCTTGTGCTGCAGCCTAGCTCAGCTGCTAACAGAATTATATCTAATCTAATTAAATTTCGTATCGACCCAGAAGGTTTCTATTGCTGCCTCAGCTGCAGCAATAACCCGCATTTGTTTTTTATACGGTAACAGTAACTTGCTTGGAAGATTTCCAGCTCACTGTTCCGTTATTCAAATTGTGTAGTATCGTTTGTGACTTTTAGTTGTTTTATTGGTTTAGGAAACTTGCAGTAGTGATCCCAGTCACTTCAAGTTCTCCTTCTCCATAGATTAAGACAGCATCCTTAGTTCTCTAAGATACTAACGGATGTTCTTAACTTCAATCCAGTGACTATCACTTGGATTGGCCTGTTTGTGAATCCATATGCTCAAAGCATATGAGACACCAGGTCGCGTACATTTTTCAATGTACGGTTTCTCATAGAGTTTTTCTCGAAAGCCTAACTTTCACCGATTGTATTTTTATGGGAATATTATTTCCAAGAAATGACATATTATCATTATTTATAGGACAGCCACTGTCAGTGCGTTCCTCTTTATATACACAAGAATCATATTCGTTTTGAATCAAATCATACACTATTATGATTACATCAAAACGGTAATTTCAAGAACTCAATGCTTGCCTCAATCTAAACATGGATCGAATAACCTGCAAACCTTGTTTGCTAGTTTTGGTATGACAAAACCGACAGGATGTTATAAACATCCTCCAAAAGGTTTCCTTTTCAGGAAAGCGATTTTCCCGTTAAGCTGACATATTTCATAAATGAAACACGCAGCTTTAGCAAGCATTGTCCAAATGGATTTACCGTGGCAACAGGTAAAAGGTTGAATCGTAATCAACATAATGTTGATAACGATACCTTTTCACTACAAGCCTAACTTAGTACGTTGGTACGTTGCCATCCATGTATGTCTTCCTTGAAGACTTATATAATACCTATAGGTACAATGCATTGCGGTACAACAACTAGTGTCTAAACTAAGTTGATATACATGGAATCCATTTTGGATATCATATGGCACTTTGCCATAATAGGGAGTCGATACCTTGTATCATTAGCTCATACGTAGTCAGTTGGTGTACCTCAATAAGATAGACATCTTTATGAGATGAGATCAGAAACCCATACCTCAGGTTGTTTTTTGACTCTCTCCGACTCACGCGATTCTTGTGTATTCGAAGATTATTGGTAATAGTTTCATCCTTAGTGAACTATTTGTGTTCCATTAGGATTCGGTGCCTTGGACAGTATTACTTCGATTTTCATCGAGTTTTACTATCCTCTCACTTACCACTACATATCGGTATGCCTCTTAGGAAAACCGCGTGGCGAGCAACAATCTAATTGTTCTCTGGTGAGATATATAAGTACAATACTTATGGTATCCCTAGGATAACCTACAATTGGAACTTATCCAATTTGGATTTTAGTTTGGTATCATCCAAACATATGCCCAGCATACCCAAATTATCAGAATGAGAAACCTGGTTTCTTTCCCGTTCATATCTAATATGTAATCTGTCAAACAGCTTTTTATGGAACCTTATTCAAAATAAGTTCTGCATTGTTTATGCTTATCCGTTGAAGGAAATGGTAGCTCAGAGCGACTCATGATTAACCTTATCATGTCCAACAAAATTCGGTTACTCAGTTCGGACACACCGTCAAAATGACATATTCCGAAAGGAGTCCTCATTGAAAGAATACTTTACTCTTTCAAGTATTTTAGAAACTTATTGCTTAAGTATTTTCATCATGGTCTAACCGTGACGATTTAATACTTTAGTCGATCTGTTTGTCTATTTCGTGTTGAAACTTTAAAAGTTTACGATTTGTGTTCAAAAGAAACACATAACCATAACGCGATGCCACATTCGTATAGATCACGAATATTCATATCTACATCTAGCCTAGCTAGACATGGGCCCACTTGCTTCACTATAACTAGGGCTAACAGATCGGTGGCATTTGTACTTTTACCAAGTAAATAGTGTTTTAAGCACTTTGCTCAATAACTAGATTCGTAGACTTTATTTGAATGGAATCAAATTAGTCCTAGTACCCACTCTTCAAAAGTGCGGATATATGATTCTTGTTTTAGTTATGTCCCAGACAACAATGCCACAGTAAGTTTCATCTGATCAAATAGTTTGAGCTATTTGTTTGTCACGTTATACGTTTGAGATTTATTTATATTCAAAATATAAATTCTGTTATTCACATCTAATGTGTTTATCTCATATCATCTTTATATAATAAAATACTTTAGTGTTCTAGAATATAAAGGTTCACCCGCAGCGGGTTAAACACTGATATATAGATAATGTTTCTAGTCAAACTAGTTACATTATAACAGTTTCCAAATTTAGGTACACACCCGAAGGTAGTTCCTAAACTTAGGTATCTACGGTTAAAATAGCGACTTTCATCCCGTTTCCAATCCGCAAATTGAATCTCAACTGAAGTCGGTATCCTGCTTACAGCAGATTCTGCACATCAGTACATATTTATGTACCACACAAAGTATTTAAAATCTAATTTTAATACTTGTAGTGAACATAATGTTGACAAACATATTTGAAGTCGGAGCCTTGCTCGTCTTCAATTCTTCATGTCTGCTTTGTCCAAACGGCAGTCACGCTTTCGCGATCCCGTTTGCCACAATTTAAGCAGACATTTTAGGATATGTCTTTTATTTTCCCAGAAGATTATAATGATTTTGCCTTTGCCATTTTCAACATTCCAATAGCCTTTGGCAAAGCCTTGGCCATGTAGAATATCGAAGTAAGGTGCGCCTTGCGCTACTTGCCTAATTGCAAACTTTGACTTTATCTCCTTGAGAATAGTCATTAACTCTCCAAGAGTTATTTATTACAATTTAGTACTTCTAAAATCTAAGCATAGATTTATGAAGATCCTTCAATTTCATTATCATACTTTAAGGATCTAATCCTTAGTTCTGATTAAGAAATTAAGAAGTCTATTGCGACAAGCTTAATGAATTAAGCACTTAAGTTACCATTACATAAATCTTCCAAAGATTATGCTCGACTATTTGCTTAACTCTGGGCTTTAGGCATAATATGTTATTTTATCAAATAAAGTAACTTATTATTTTTCCAGGACTATCCTGAAATTTATTCCCAATTTTGAAAATTAAAGTCGTTTAAACACATTTTCCCTAGGATTATGTTTTAAACACTAATCTTTCAATATCACATTGATTCTAATAGTCCAACTATTTAATCAACGATTTAGGTAGATTACAATAGTCCAACTATTTAATCAACTATAATTTTAATAGATTAAATTCAATTATATTGATTACTATAATCCAATTATAAAATCAACTATAAATGAATAGTTTGAATACAGTCCAACTGTTTATCAAAACAATAATTTAAATATTAGTCCAACTAACATTTAATTGATCTGTATGACGAATGATATTTGTTTGAGCGTGTATGGCAAGTAACTAAACGAATATTAAAAATTCAATTCTTGCCTCCCACTATTTTTCGGCGAGCCTCTAACCCTCTGTCGAGTACTCAGGAAACCGTGTTTCCTAGTAGGCTAGGATCCCGTTAAATATCACACAATCTTGACTTTGGCCAACAAATTGTATGATAATTAACTAGGTAGATCTCTAAGATCAATTGGATCCAATCCAATTCCTAGATCCGGTAAGGGGACATCCAAATCCGAAACATAAATCATATATATGCCAATACATCCAATGTATTACCTAACCTTTTTCCTCTGAATCAACTAAGCATTGGCTTTGACACAACAAACTTAGTGATCCCAGTTAAGCGCGACCCATTGACCATGGAAAGCTTCGTAATCAATATCGATGGACAAGAAGTGGTCTTGACTTTGGCCAATAAACCACAACTTGGACAAGACACCAATATGGAACAAAGCCTTCGTGATTCAAACACATCCTCGACAGACAAAGGACTTGACTTTGGCCAACAAGCCAATGCCAGTCTCAGATCTTGAGTGAGAATTACTCAATGGAAGGAAAAACGCTTAATATTTTGCGAGGGTTTTTCGCGTGCAAATTGGCAACCAATTTATTATCTTTGTTAAGGTCTCATCATCATACACCCTTAAACATGCATTCTAAACATATAATAAAGCCCATATGAAAATTAATAATGATATGCAGATGGATACTTTACACATTGATCCTAGATCAAATCTCTCAATTTCTCTCTCCCGCTAGCACATGTATTTACTTCTACCCGTTATACTACACTTCTAAAGAAACCTCATTTACATTGAGGGGAATAGGTGAGAATAGAATATAAAGAATATGGATGGTAATAAGGCTGGACACGCAGGTCCAATTAATAAATCAAATTTATTACAATAATTTCTAAAATTATCCCACCCATCTAATATCCATCCGATATACATTATTCATGCATCGCAACCACGTATATTCAACACGCATGTTATCAATTAATCTAATTAAATTAATTAATCTGATAATTAGTGACATCCAATGTTCAAACAATGATTTGATTTTGCTCGAGTCAAACTCGTTTTACGAATAAGTACTCAAAGTACGAATTCTCGAATTAAATTAAACTACATCATTAAATCCAATTAATACGCATTCAATTTAATTCGCTATTTAATTCCAAATTAAATATTACACTTTATTTAATAACCTTTACGACTTAAATTCCAAATTTAATCGTTACTGGTCTCCAAAACCACGTTTAACGTCCAACGTCAATTCAATTAAAGTCCAATGGGCTTTTAATTAATTTCTTAAGGCGTGGACTTTTGGTCACTCGGGTCAAACTGAATAACCAAAATCTAATCCGGGAATTACCCCATAAGCCCAGAAATCAATTTAGGCCCATTAGGCCCAATTAAACTTTTAAAGGTTCATTAGTCGCATTTGGGCTTAACGGAAGTGGTTTTGGGCCCAATTGGATCCAATCCATTTGGCCTAAACCTAACTTGGTACAACCAAGCCCAACAAGCCCAATAAAAGCATTAAAGCCCAAATCCAATTTTAAGGCCCAATTTAATTAAACATAAAAATCCAATTTCACATTTAATTAACCTAAAGTGTATAACATGATTAACTACTAAATCAATGTTTCTAAAACGTCGATTAGCCTAATTAATCATGCTCATTATCATCATCACATGTCCAACACATTTTGATTAAAATCAAACCCAAATACATGCTTTAAGGTCTTGGCCAAGAGGGGGGATTTTATGTCCGATTCGAATTCAATCCAATTAATTCCACAATCGACATTAAATCACATTCCCGAATGATTCTAACTCATCCAATGAATCAAAAAATCAAAAATCACCAAGACCATAAGGGCTTCAAACTCTCGGCCAAGGAAGTTATTTGGGGGAAAATTGTTCCAAACCATTTTTCATCAAATTGATCCAATCAATCTTAAATTAAAACACATTTAAGCATATTCATTCATCCAATTTCACAAAATCATGCTCAAAATGATTTTACCCAAATTTTAAGCCCTAAACTTTTCATGCTCAAACCTTGCTCTATATGCCATTGTTGGTTTCTATTAAGGTCCCAAGATCATTAATAAGCATGAAAATATATGTGAATAACAACGATGAAGTTACGAAATACTCATATCGATCGGTTGAGCGACGCTTTGACGAACAAAAATCATTTCTTTGCTCCTTGACAGTCCACGGCAGTGAGTAGTCCATGCTCCTCCCTTTTCTATTTTTGAGCTCCTCGAACAAGCTCCAAGCTTCGTCAAACGATTCCCTGGTCATGGGTGGGCTTCCCTATCACCTTCGTATGTCTCGTAAGTGTGCTAGCACTTGTGATTTTGCCACAAAATCACACTCTTGTGCTTCCCACTGCTCACGGTTTTAAGAGGAAACAATTGAGCTTTTTGCCCCTTGAGCGTGAAGAGTAGAGAGAAAGAGAGAAGGAGAAGTTGTGATGTTGGTTCCAAATTTGAGTATTAAATACACACATTTGAATTTCAAACTCATTTCATTTGAATTTGGCTTTTAAAAGTCAAACCATTAAAGCCAAAAACCACACACATCACTCACATCAACTTCCATCAATCAGTTAATAGTGACTTGCGTCAATCACTCAAAGTGAATGACATCCATCACTTGATTGACGAATGATGTGACGCTAGATGCGACTAGTGATTTGACACTTGATTTGACTTGCGTGCCGCACTCGAATTCGAAATACGAATGCGCTCTTAAATAATCTCGGGCACGAGTTCGCTAATTCCAAATTAATAAATTTTTCGTTGCGTCGTAATTAAATCTAATTTAATTAAATAATCATGTCAAACATAATTACTATTCACGTCGCTAACGAATTAATTCTAAATTAATTCGTTCGCCCGAATTAAAATCTAATTCAATTCCGCGTTGAAATCCAATTTCGTTCAATATATGAATATATTAATTTACCGATTAATTCCAAATTAATCGTTATCTCTCTTTAATTGATATTTTATCCTAGATAAAATATCTCCGAAATTAATTCCAGATTAATTTTCTCTCTCTTCTAATTAATCCAGATTAATTAAAGTGTGAGTCATACGTCATCGGTGAATCTTTGGGAAGCGACCCATGAGATCCCCGGATATTTTGGCAGTAATTCGGTCGTCGGACTATCCGAACACGTAAGTACCTCGTACTATGTTTTACCGATTTACAAGACAAGGTTGGCCTCTAGCAAAGCGCCATGCCTACCCAATTCTCCAGAAATATCCTTACAGGAATTAAGGATCTATATCAAGCGTAGTATATGTAGTATTGCGTATTTCTGTCCAGTATCGGATGATCACGTGCTAGGCCTGGGGCTGAATTTGCGTCTACCCCGTACGAAGCACATTTTGGATGTCTGGTGACTAGTCTCTATAATCGGATAAACCTGACCTTATCATTTTATCCCGATAGTTGCAGCATTTAAGAGAACCAGTCCCGTATCTTACGTGACCATCATCTCCACTATGACTGGAGTGATACTTCCGTCTTGACATCACACCTAACACACTACGGTTCTCAATATACCCAGTGTTGGATAATATGACCCATAGCGTCACTATTTGCACAGATCATGTTGGCTGTAGCAAATTAACTATGTAATAAGGAAATTGCACTCTCATCATTTGTGATTAGATCACCATAGATATATAAATGAAGAGATGGTCCCTATGATTAGTTCCTGGATTGAGATGATATGAGACAGTATCAGTCCACGAAGGATTAATCATTAAATATCCCTAGCCGTAGTATTATCGAGACTGGACATCGATAATACGGAATAGGCTAGTATTGCACTTGTGCTCGTTGTGAGGGCACAACGGCATAGTTCTCATATATATAAGTGTTGGAGACTTATGCAAGTGCGATAGGAGGTCGTGTTTCACCGATGGTACGGGAAACAGCTTCGCTCTGGATAGACCCCTCGGAATCCCATTGGTATTATGACTATGTGTCTATGGGAGGCCGAAGTCAAGGTAGGTGTGTATAGTCTTAACCTGAGACTTGCATCGCTAATACTTACGAATCGATAAACTTTGGTTTTGGTGGTTGGGGGCTTTGACCGGTTATGTGTCTACCACTTCTGGGTTTATCAGAGAGTCGTAGAGTATTGGGTGTGATGTCGAGACGGAAGTATCACTCCAGTCATAGTGGAGATGATGTCACGCAGGATACGGTATTAGTGCTTAAGTGATGCGCATCCAATCGTGATATTATGACCAGGTCATGAATATCCGATTATAGAGACTAGTTACCAGACATCCGATATGTGTTTCGGACGGGGTAGACACTTATCCAGCCCCAGCCCTAACACGTGACTATCCGATACTGGGCCGATATGCACAATACGATTGTATACTACGCTTGATATAGATCTAAATATTCTTAAAAGGATATGTCCGGAGAATTGGGTAGACTTGGTACTTTGCTAGGAGTCGACCTTGTCTCGTAAATCGGTGGAACGTAGTACTTGGTACGTACGTGATTCGGTTACACCGACGACCGTATTTATAGCCAACTTATCCGGAGATCTCATGGGTCGCTTCCCGATAATCCACCGATGACGCACAACTCGCACTCTTGAATAATCTGGGATTATATAGAAGAGAGAGAAAATTAATCTAGGATTAATTACGGAGATATTTTATCTAGGATAAAATATCGTCGAGAGAGAGATAATGATTAATTTGAAATTAATCGATGAATTAATATATTCGATATATTAAACGAAATTAGATTTCGACGCGGAATTAAAATTAGATTTTAATTCGGGCGAACGAATTAATTTAGAATTAATTCGTTAGCGACGTGAATAGTGAATTCGCTAGGCGTAATCATTTAATTACGACGCGACGGAAAAATCGTTAATTTAGAATTAACGAACCCGAGCCCGAGTGTGATTGCGAGCGCATTCGTATTTCGAATTCGAGTGCGGCGACGCAAGTCACATCAAGCGTCAAATCAATCGTCACATCAAGCATCAAATCAAATGTCACTTTGAGTGATGTGATTGATTGATGTGATTGATTGATTGAAAGACATGACACTTGGCATAAAGTGACATGTGAATAGTTGATGTGCATAGTGTTTACCTTTTTGACTTTTGGAATGCAAATTAAAGGTAAATGGAAATGAAATTCATTGGAATTTCAAGCCAAGTATATAAGATATACTAAATGCAATCAAATTAACATTACACAAAATCTTTCTCTCTCATTCCTCTTTTCTAGCTCACGCCCATTTGATGAAATTTTTCTGGTTTTGAACCAGTAATGCCGTGAGCCATAGGGAAGCAAGGGTGGGTTTTTGTGGTAAAAACTCAAGTGCTAGCACACTTACGAGTCTTGCGAAGGTGGTAGGGAGGTTCACCCATGAGCCGGGATCCGTCCAACGAAGATCGGAGCTCCGTTTCGCAGCTCAAAATTCTGTTGACGAAGGCAGTGGACTGCCAGCAGTGGGCGTCCTTGGCAGTGAGTTTTTGGGCTTGAATCGTCTCCAAATCGACTCAACCGATCGATGTGAGTATTCCGCTACCTCCGTTGATGTATTCACTCATGTTTTCATGCTTTGATTTGATCTTGGGACCTTAGAAAAACTCAACAATGGCATCATGAGCTATAGTTGCAAGCATGAAATTTTAGGGATTTAAAATTTGGGTAAATGTTTGTTGAGCATGATTTGAATAAATTGATTGTTTAAGTATGCTTATAACATGTTTAATTGCATATTGGTTGGACCAATTTGTTGAAAAATGATTTGGAATTATTTTCCCCAAATTGTTCACCTTGGCCGAATGTATTGAGGATTTTGGGATCTTGGATTTTTTGATTTTTGATTCATTTGATGAGTTAGAATCGATTAGGTTGACGTTAATTTGAATCGAATTGGATTGGATTTCGAATTGGACAAAAACCCAAAACTCTTTAGTTGGCCGAATGGTGTATATGCCCTAATGTCTTGGTATTTTTGATTTGTGACATTGGATATGTATAAAATCAAATCGGATGTTGATTTAATGTCGATTGTGGGTTCGATTGGATTGAAAACGAATCGGACACAAAATGCATCCCTTGGCCGAGACCTTTAAGCATGTAAAAGGGTTTGATTTTCATTATTGTGTGTTTGACATGTGATAATGAATTTAGCATGATTAATTTGAGTAATATTGTGTTTTAGAAATATTGTTTTAGTCGATTAATCATGTAACGCACTTTAGGTAATTAAATTACGTAATTGGATTAGTGTAATTTAATTATTGGGCTTGAATTGGATTTGGGCTTTTAAAGTTGTAAATGGCTTATTGGGCTTTGTTGTACAAAGTTGGTTTAGGCCAAATGGATTAGATCCAATTGGGCCCAAAACCGCTTCGTTAAGCCCAATTGCGACTTACTTAATGAACCTTTAAAAGTTTAATTGGGCCTAATGGGCCAAGATTGATTTATGGGCTTATGGGGTAAATCCCGGATTGGACTTTGGTTATCGGTTTGACCCGAGTTGACCAAAAGTCCACGCCTTAAGAAATCAATCAAAAGCCCATTGGACTTTAATTGAATCGACGTTGGACGTTAATCGGTCTTTGAGACGCGTTACGATTAGATTTGGAATTTAAATCGTAAAAGGTTTATTAAATAAAAGTGTAACATTTAATTTAGAATTGAATAGTGAATTAGTATTAAATACATGTTAAATTAGATTTAATGATGTAGTTAATTTAATTCATGAATTCGTACTTTAAGTACCTATTCGCAAAAAAACGAGTTTGACTCGATCAAAATCAAATCGTTGTTTGAACATTGGATGATCACTTAATTATCAGATTAATTAATTTGATTAGATGATTGATAGCATGCTATATGTGTGAATACTTGGTTGTGTTGAATGAATAATGTATATCGGATGGATATTAGATGGGTGGGCAATTTTAGAAATTGTTGTAATAAATTCAATTTATTAAATTGGACCTGCGTGTCCAGCCTTATCACCTTCTTTCTCTTGTATTCTCTTCTCACCTATTCCCCTCTATGTATATGAGGTTTCTTTAGAAGTGTAGTGTAAGGGTAGTAGAAGTAATACTAGTGCTAGCTTGAGTGAGAAAGGAGAGAGATTTGATCTAGGATCAATGTGTGTAAGTATCCATCCGTATATCATTATTATTTTATTTCATACTCGCTTTATTATGTATTTAGAATGCATGTTTAAGGGTGTATGATGATGATGAGACCTAACAAAAGATAATTAAATTGGTAGCCAATTTGCACGCAAAAAACCCTCGTTTTATATTAAGCGATTATCCTTCCATTGAATGATTCTTGTTCAAGATCTGATTGGCATTGGTTTGTTGGCCAAAGTCAAGACCATGTCAATTAGATGTATTTGAATCATGAGAGTTTTGTTCCACATCGGTGTCTAGTCCAAGTTGTGATTTGTTGGCCAAAGTCAAGATCACTTTCTGTCCAAAGACATTGATTACGAAACTTTCCTTGTCAATGGGTCCCGCTTAACTGGAGTTCATTAGGTTTGTTGTGCCAAAGCCAAGGCCTAGATGATTCGGAGGATAAGGTTAGAAAATGTATTAGATACATTGACATATGTAATATGTTTAGGACTTGGATGTCCACCTAACCGGATCTGGGAATTGGATTGGATCCAATTGATCTGTGAGATCTACCTGGTTAGTTAAGTAGCATACAGTTTGTTGGCCAAAGTCAAGGTTGTATGTTATTTGACAGGATCCAAGCCCACTAGGAAACACGGTTCCCGAGTACTCGACAGAAGGTTAGAGGCTCGACGAAAAATAGTGGGAGGCAAGTATTGAATTTGCAACATTCGTTCAATTACTCGCCATACGCGCTCAAAACAAATATCATTCGTCAATATATTTACGTGTTTTAAAAATTTATATAGGTTGACTATATCCAAACTCATTCAATATATAGTTGATTTTATAATTAGATTATTATAGTATCAATATAATTGAATTATTAAAATGATAGTTGATTTTATAATTGGATTATAGTAATCAATATTAAAATTATAGTTGATTAAATAATTGGATTATTGTAATCATTATAATAAATAGTACCTTATTAAAATTTATTAAATAGTTGGACTATTAAAATCAAGAAAGAATTGAAAAAGTTGAATATTTAAAAAATATATAATCCTTGGATTAAATGTTTTAAAATGATTTAATTTTCAATTGGGAATTAATAATAGGTTAATTTATTTGATAAAATAACTTATTATGACTAAGCCCATAATTAAGCAAAAGTTGAGCATAAATCTTTGGAAGATTTATGTGATGATGACTTTAGTGCTTAATTGATATACTTATAAAAATCTATCTTTAGATTTAAAAGTATTAAAGTTGCAATTAATAATTCTTGGAGAATTAATTGACTATTCTAGTGGAGAAAAGTCAAAGTTTGCAATTGGGCATGTAGCACAAGGTGCACATCGTTTCGATATTCCGAAACCCAAGGCTTGGCCAAAGGTTTGTGAAATATTGAAAAGATAATTGACATATCCCAAAGTGACTACCATTTGGATATGGAAGAGACACGAAGGAATTAAAGAAAGGGCGAGGCTCTAACTTTAAAAATATTTGTCAAAGTTATGTTCAATGCTAGTATTGAAATTGGATTTTAAATACTTAGTGTGATACATAAACATATATGTATTGATGTTCAGAATCCGCTATGAGCTGGATACTGACTTCAAGCCGAGATTTCTCTACGAATCGGAAACGGGACGAAAGTCACTGTTTCGACCGTAGATACCTAAGTTTAGGAACTACCCTTTGGGTATGTACTTAAATTAGGAACTGTTATAATGTAACTAGTTTGACTAGAGACATATCTCTATATCAGCGTTTAATCCGTTGCGGATTAAAACCTTTATATTATAGAACACTTAGTGTTTATTATATAAAGATGATAGTGAGATAAACACATTAGATGTGAATAACAGAGTTTATATTTTGAATATAATATAAAATCTCAAACATATAAAATGACAAATAAATAGCTCAAATTGATTTGATCAATAGAGACTTATTTGTGGCATTGTTGTCTAGGACACAATTAAACAAGACTCGTATATCCACACTTTTGAAGAGTGGGTACTAGGACTGATTTGACTATTCAAATAAGGTCTACGAATCTAGTTTATTAGGTTAAATACCTAAAATACTATTTCTTTACTTTGTAATAGTAAAAAGATCACCGATCTGTTAGCCCTATTCACGGTGAAGTTAGTGGGCCCATATCTAGCTAGGCTAGATGTGAACATGAATATTTCGTGACCTTAACGAATGTGGCATTACGTTATGGCTATGTGTTTCTTTTGAAGAACACAGATCGGAAACTTTTGAAGTTTCGACACGAAGTAAATAAACAGATCGGCTATAGTATTATTCCGCCACGGTTAGACCGTAATGGAAATTACTTAAGCAGTAAGTTTCATACGTACATGAAAGAATACGGTATTCTTTCATATGAGGACTCCTCCCGTGACACGTCAGTTAGACGGTGTGTCCGAACCAAAACCGAATTTTGTTGGACATGATAAGGTTTATCACGAGTCGCTCTGAGCTACTATTTCCTTCAATGGGACATGTATTAACAGTGCAAAACAAACTTATTTAGAATAAGGTTCCATATAAATCTGTTTGACAGTATCATATAGGATATGAACAGGAAGAAACGGGGTTTCTCATTCCTGATAATTTGGGTATGCCAGGCATAGCGTTTGGATATACCAAACTAAGGACCCAAATTGGATAAGTGCCTATATAGGTTATCCTAAGGAAACCTTAAGTATAGTACTTATAAATCTCACATGAGAACAATGTAATTGTTGCTCACCATGCGGTTTTCCTGAGAGGAATACCGATATGCAGTGGTCAGTGGGAGGATAGTGATACTCGATGAAAATCGGAGTAACACTGTTCAAGGCACGAAGTCCCTAATGGAACACAAATAGTTCATCTAAGATGAATCTATACCATTAATCTTCGAATACACAAGAAACTAATAGATCGGATAGAGTCAGAAAACAACCTAGGGTATGGGTTTCTGATCTCGCCCCATGAAGATGTCAATCTCATGGAGGTGTACTATCCGACTACGTTTACAGGAAGTGATACGAGGTATCGACTCCCTGTTATGGCAAAGTGCCATTAATCCGAAATGGATTTCATGTATAACAACTATTTTGGATACTAGTTGTTGTACCACAAGGCATTGTGCCTATTGGTACATTAAACGTCTTCAAGGAAGACATACATGGAAGTCAACATACCAACGTACAAAGCTGGGCTTTTGACGGAAAGGTATCGTTATCAATATTGTGTTAATAACGGTTCGACCTTTTACCTGTTGCCATGGTAAATCTATTTTGAAGATGCTTGAATATAACTGTGTATTTCATTTATGGAATGTGTCAGTTATAGATCAAAATCGCTTTCCTGAAAAGGAAACCTTTTGGAGAATGTTTATAACATTCTGACGATTTTGTATAACCGACAAACAAGGTTTGGCGGGTTATTCGATCCATGTTTGGATCAGTGCAAACATAACGTTCTTGGAACTGTCGTTTTTGAAATAATCATAATGGTTTATGATTTGACTCAAAACGAAATAATTCTTGTGTATATAAGGAGGTTAGTGGGAGGGCACACTGACAGTGAAATTCCCATAATGCAATTGTAGAAAGCTTGGCTTTCATAGATATTCTTTCAATAGAAATTCTCCGTAGAATTCTGGGGAATAACAACCTTTATTCAAGGAATAAAGATCTACTGGGATAGATTTGGAGTTTGTTAACACTCTCTGGGAAATCGTACATTTAAAATATACTTGTATTGGTGTCTCATACGCTTCGAGCATATGGAGTCACAATCGGGTCAATCCTAGTGATAGTCACTAATTGAAATTGAGAACATCTGTTAGTATCTTAGAGAACTAAAGATGCTGTCTTAAACTATGGAGAAGGAGAACTTGAAGTGACTGGGATCACCACTGCAAGTTTCCAAACTATTAAATACTACGGTACTATAAAGTTTGTATAACGAGACAGTGAGCTGGAAATATTCCGAGCAAGATAACTGTTGCCGAATAAACAACAAATGCGGATTATTGCTGCAGCTGAGGCAGCAAAAGAAGCCATTTGGATCGAACATAAATCTAATTAGATTAGATATAGTTCTGTTAGCAGCTGAACTAGGCGACAGCACAGGCTAAGGAATTAAAGGTCTCATCGACGATCCAGATATATACTTCTATATCATCTGATTCGTTCGGATCATACATCGTGGCGATGTGATGATCGTGTAAATCGCGTCAGACGATAATCAAGTAAATCCGCTGACGAAAACTTTCCTCAGCAATTTGAGCGAACCTTACATAGTTCAAGTGTTGGAACACTTGAGTGACTCGCTACGTGCCAAGTGGGAGATTGTTGGATAATATGACCCATAGCGTCACTATTTGCACAGATCATTGTGTTGCTGTAGCAAATTAACTATGTAATAAGGAAATACACTCTCATCATTTGTGATTAGATCACCATAGATATATAAATGAGAGAGGTCCCTATGATTAGTTCCTGGATTGAGATGATATGAGACAGTATCAGTCCACGAAGGATTAATCATTAAATATCCCTAGCCGTAGTATTATCGAGACTGGACATTGATAATACGGAATAGGCTAGTATTGCACTTGTGCGCGTTGTGAGGGCACAACGGCATAGTTCTCATATATATAAGTGTTGGAGACTTATGCAAGTGCGATAGGAGGTCGTGTTTCACCGATGGTACGGGAAACAGCTTTGCTCTGGATAGACCCCTCGGAATCCCATTGGTATTATGACTATGTGTCTATGGGAGGCCGAAGTCAAGGTAGGTGTGTATAGTCTTAACCTGAGACTTGCATCGCTAATACTTACGATAATCGATAAACTTTGGTTTTGGTGGTTGGGGGCTTTGACCGGTTCTGTGTCTACCACTTCTGGGTTTATCAGAGAGTCGTAGAGTATTGGGTGTGATGTCGAGACGGAAGTATCACTCCAGTCATAGTGGAGATGATGTCACGCAGGATACGGTATTAGTGCTCTTAAGTGATGCGCATCCAATCGTGATATTATGACCAGGTCATGAATATCCGATTATAGAGACTAGTTACCAGACATCCGATATGTGTTTCGGACGGGGTAGACACTTATCCAGCCCCAGCCCTAACACGTGACTATCCGATACTGGGCCGATATGCACAATACGTGAGTATACTACGCTTGATATAGATCTAAATATTCTTAAAAGGATATGTCCGGAGAATTGGGTAGACTTGGTACTTTGCTAGGAGTCGACCTTGTCTCGTAAATCGGTGGAACGTAGTACTTGGTACGTACGTGATTCGGTTACACCGATGACCGTATTTATAGCCAACTTATCCGGAGATCTCATGGGTCGCTTCCCGATAATCCACCGATGACGCACAACTCGCACTCTTGAATAATCTGGGATTATATAGAAGAGAGAGAAAATTAATCTAGGATTAATTACGGAGATATTTTATCTAGGATAAAATATCGTCGAGAGAGAGATAATGATTAATTTGGAATTAATCGATGAATTAATATATTCGATATATTAAACGAAATTAGATTTCGATGCGGAATTAAATTAGATTTTAATTCGGGCGAACGAATTAATTTAGAATTAATTCGTTAACGACGTGAATAGTGAATTCGCTAGGCGTAATCATTTAATTACGACGCGACGGAAAAATCGTTAATTTAGAATTAGCGAACCCGAGCCCGAGTGTGATTGTGAGCGCATTCGTATTTCGAATTCGAGTGCGGTGATGCAAGTCACATCAAGCGTCAAATCAATCATCACATCAAGCGTCAAATCAAATGTCACTTTGAGTGATGTGATTGATTGATGTGATTGATTGATTGAAAGACATGACACTTGACATAAAGTGACATGTGAATAGTTGATGTGCATAGTGTTTACCTTTTTGACTTTTGGAATGCAAATTAAAGGTAAATGGAAATGAAATTCATTGGAATTTCAAGCCAAGTATATAAGATATACTAAATGCAAATCAAATTAACATTACACAAAATCTCTTCTCTCTCATTCCTCTCTTCTAGCTCATGCCCATTTGATGAAATTTTTCTGGTTTTGAACCAGTAATGCCGTGAGCCATAGGGAAGCAAGGGTGGGTTTTTGTGGCAAAAACTCAAGTGCTAGCACACTTACGAGTCTTGCGAAGGTGGTAGGGAGGTTCACCCATGAGCCGAGATCCGTCCAACGAAGATCGGAGCTCCGTTTCGCAGCTCAAAATTCTGTTGACGAAGGCAGTGGACTGCCAGCAGTGGGCGTCCTTGGCAGTGAGTTTTTGGGCTTGAATCGTCTCCAAATCGACTCAACCGATCGATGTGAGTATTCCGCTACCTCCGTTGATGTATTCACTCATGTTTTCATACTTTGATTTGATCTTGGGACCTTAGAAAAACTCAACACCCAGCATTGGCGTACACAGAACCTGTTAAAGCCCTGGACGATCGCACCCAAAGTGTATTGATTGTCGCAAGTTTAGCGGTGCAAGTCTCATGTTAAGACTAAATACACCTACCCTGATTTCGGACTTCCATAGACACATAGTCATACTACCAATGGAATTCTGAGGGGGTCTATCCAGAGCGAAGCTGTTTCCCGTACCATCGGTGAAACATAACCTCCTACTACACTTGCATGAGTTTCCTATACCCAAATATAAGAGAACTATGACGTTATGCCCTCACAACGCGCACAAGTGTAATACTAGTCTTTTACATATTTATCGATGTCCAATCTCGATAATACTCTGACTAGGGATATTTAATGATTTATCCTTTATGGATTGATACTGTCTCATATCATTCTCAATCCAGAAACAAATCATAAGGACCTCTCATCATTTATATATCTAGGTGATCTAATCACAAATGATAAGAGTGCAATCTCATTTGTCACATAGTTAATTTGTACAACAACACCATGATCTGTACAAATAGTGACGCTATGGGTCATAACTGTCCAACAAGGACAAATGATGATAAAAGTGGAAAGTGAAAGTGAAAAGTGAAATGTGAAGTAGTCAAAATTAGAGAGAATATTAGGGATGGTAATTTATTTTAAGATTCGTTTATTCGTTCGATTCGATTCGCTTTAAGGCGAATACAGGTTTAAAAAAAATGAATTCATTTAATAAATGGATCACTTTGATTTGATTCGTTTAAATAAATGAATCGAATATGAAATTAAACTCATTTATTCATTTTATTATTTTCTTTTACTAGTTATTGTTATTTTTCAATTAAAATTCGAGAAATTAAAGCTAATTATCATAGAAAAATAATATTATCATGACTAAACGAATATTGTATTCAATTCGTTTAATAAATAAATCGAATACGAATACATCATATTTTGATTCGATTCATTTAAGATTCGATACAAATTTGATTCGTTGATTCGTTGATTCATTTTGCCATCCAGAGAGAATACGACTCATTTTGGTCTTCACTCTTCAGCGATCGTCAATGCTTCGTGGAAACAAACAAGAAGCCTTTAAGAAATTTATAAGAAAAAAATAAAAATAAAAATGATAAAATTAAATGATACAAATGATTTGTGTTTTTTCGTCTTGAATTTGGTCCACTTACTATCATATTTTATTTATACTTAAATTTTGTATTTGAATTTATGTAAATGTCTATTTTTATCTTTTTAATTTGTAATTTGAATTGAAAACAATTTCTGTTAAAAGTAAAACATTTCTGTTTTGATGAGATGCAAATTTCTTTAAAAATTTTATGTGTTAAGGAAACTCCACATCCGATCTTTCTTCTTCTTCCTATTGCATTATTAAGATTTGTTGTTTGATTAAACAAAAAGATATTTGTTTATGGTGGTTTTTTTGGTAAACCTTTAACCTGAGAAAGGTTGAAAGATATTATGGTAATTGTCCAATCAGATTGATGGAAAGGCATAAGGGCCCATAGATAAGAGGAATGATGAAGAATCATCCGATCATTGTGTGATATTCTCCCCAACGTGGGACTCTAGATATAGACAAGTGATGGTGGTACCTGACCCAACCTCATTAAATGAGGGTTTTGGGGAGCTCTTAGTGTTTGTATAGCTCGACTCGATGAAGCATCACTAGTATGGGTATGACCTGATGACTTTGAGTCTCAGTAACCTGACACGAGGAGCGAAGTTGGGATGATGACTGATCATTTTATGGACAACATAATATATGCCCTACTTAGTAAGGAGTGCGTCTAGAAGGCTAATGTGAATGACTTGGGGGTCAGATGTGTTCCCCAATATCTTTTGGGATTGACGTAGGCTCGGGCTCAGAGGATCTCCTTCGATGTCTTATTATGGTGATGACACGAGGAGGGTCTCATTTCTGCATGACTGTGTAATTTAGATAGGCTAGGGGTCAGAGTATATCCATCGAGGCCTTATTGTGTTATTGGCGATATGAGGGTTTCATTCCCTCATGGACAAGTGTGATATGAATGGCTTGGGAGTTAGATATTTTCCCTCAAGGCCTTTTATGATTGAGATAGGCTCGGGGTCGGAGGATCTTCCCTGAGGCATTATTATGTTATTGGCGCGATGATGGTTTCATTCCCTCATGGCCCAGTATGATATGAATGACTTGGGATATCCCCCCAAGGCCTTTTGTGTTTAAGATGGCTCGAGGTCGAATAATTTTCTCTAAGACCTTACTGTGGTGATGACACGGGAAGGGTTTTCCCGCCTGGCTAAGTATCAATAGGCTCAGGGTTCACTACAAAAATTATACCCTTTAGCGTCGAAAATAATAGACGTCAAAAGCCATAGTTTCGACGTAAAATAGAATTAGCGTCGACATAATTAGATGCAAAAATTGGACGCCGAAATGTCGACGAGAAAAAAAATTTAGCGTCGAAATAAATAAATTCGACGCTAAAAACTCTAATTTGCGTCCAATTTATTTCGACGCTAAATTAAATTTTTTGACGCTATAGGTTCGATTTGGCGACGAAATAATTCGACACTAAAAGTTTGACTTTTAGCGTTGAAACGTTTCGACGCTAAAGTATATTAAAAAATTAGTATTTGTATACTTACAGCGGTGATTTTTTACTATTAGCGTCGAAACTTTCGATGCCAAAAATACATTTAGCGTCTACTATTTCGACGAAAATAGTTAAAAAATGTGTTTTTTTAAAAATTTATTAATTTACTTCTTTTTAGTCTAAAATAATTAATTTAATTGAAAAAATTCTGATTAATAACAGAATTACGAAATATTATAATAATTATTATATTGAATTTTTTTTTTTTTTTAAAAAAATACATATTATATTAAAATAATTTGTTCAAAATGTTTATACAAAACCAAATATAAAATTTATTGCTACTGTGATGGGGGACGCTCGAGCCCAATGCACCTTGACTGAGTGAGGCCTCCAACATTTGGCGGAAAGCCAGCATTTACTGTTCGAACTGCTCCATCTTCTTCTCGTGGTCCACCTTGACCTGTTGTAGCTCCTCCTTAGTCTTTTTCAGCTCGTCTCGGGTGGTGGCTAGCTGGTCTTTCGACGCTATAAGTCATACTTTTGGCATCGATATGTGGATTCGATGAAAAAAGTTGAATATTTGACGTCGAAAATCATTTTCGTCGCTAAAATCTGGATATTTTGCGTTGAATATTAATTACGACGCTAAAATTGATTTTTTTTGCATCGAAAGTTGTTTCGACGCTAAATGATTGGTCGCTAAAAGTCATAATTGTTGTAGTGGTTAGGTGATCTCCCCTAGAGCCTTATTGCTTTGTTTGCAGCATTGGGAGGGCTACATTCCCTCAGAATTATGTGATTAAATAACATGAGGATTAAGATGTGTGTCGAGTAGAAAAAGGATCATGTCGATTTTAAGGAGAATGGATGGATCAGGTTCGTTGGTTAGGACCATTAGGAAGATGAGCTTTTTTAGAGGATTTTTGTTTAAGTACTAGTTTCCAACTTAGGTCAGCGTGAAAAGGATTGAGTATGTGGGGGCAGTTATAGCTCTTGTTGAAGATGGGTTATTTAGTTTTTGGCTAAAAAAGCCTCAGGGTTACAGGTCAGGGTGTTAAATGGTCGAAGTTAGTTTTTTCCTTCATATCACTAGATATGCTTCAAATTGACTTGTAAAATATCCAAGTATTATTAATTGAGAAATGGTCATTGTTTTGTCGGATTAATGGAACTGATTTTTTAGCATGATCAAGGTTATTACGAAATTACAGATTGTAAGTTGAAATAATTTCCAAATACTAAGATTACTGCCCTAGATCGGGACTTTGCTTGGTGTGCATCAGGGTATTCAAGTTATTACAAATAAACAAAAAATTATTTTTTAGTTATAATGTTAAATCTGTTACATTATTTCCCCTTCCGAATTCTCAACCGAAGGGGTATCAGTTAAAATGTTAGATTGGTTGGCCATATAACGAATTAAGGCAATAGTTCGAGCAGAAGTAAGAGCAAGAGCATGGGCACTTGCAGGGGCATGAGTTGGGTAGAGCTAGGGTAGAAATATGGGCGTCCTCAAGATGAGGGGGCACGATAGTTAAGGGAGTTGGGTCGAGAGACATCGAGGCCACCTCATCAGGGACATCCTCCTCTAGGGCCTCCTTAAGAACTTCTTCATCCTTAGAGTTCCTAAGGATCCAGTGGAGATCGTTCAAATTAAGCCCATGGAACTTCTTGCCAATAAGGTCCACCGACCTCTCCAATCCTTCAATAAAGGCATCAACCTGTATTGCCTCGATGTGCTCCTTGGTTTAGGCTTGTAGGGTGACAAACTCGAATTTGACCGAGGCCAGCTCGTCTTTTGTTTTGTTCATATTCTCCATAGCAAGAGCTGTCAATACCAGCTGCTTCTTGAGTTCATGTGATCGGGTGGTAGCAGCACCTTTGGCATCATTCCTCTCATTCTTAGCCATATTTTTTGCCCGACGGACTGAATCAATTTTAGCCTTCGCAATAGCCAACTCTTTGTTATACTGTCATTCCTTCCGCGTTAGCTCTGCTATCGTGTTAGTCAATACATCCAGATTGGTGGCCATCAAATAAGTCATCTGTAAAAAGATTAAATGAGGGCAGTATATAGTAAAGAAACTGGTGAATAGAGGGATCAGGTTGAAGATTTTTTTACATTCTGGATGAAGGTATTGACTTTGGTAATGGCCTCACTTAGAGAGATATTTTCAAAGGCCATGACGTCATCGAACTTCACCGTCTTGGCCATGTGGTTGATAGTCGTGATCAGATAGCCCATTGTCGGCGTCAAGTGCTCTGGGAGGTCTTAGACCCTCACGGTGTCAAAAGAGGTAGCTTCTTGTCTAGTGGGGGCCATCCGGCCTTCCCGCAGGACATCTTTGTTTACCTAGGAGGGGCTGGCTCCTCCAGATTATGCTCAGTATAATCACCATTGACCCAGTGTGGTCGCCTCCTATGTTGTTGCCTCGGGAGCGATGTCGGTGTTGTTGGTGGTGTTTCCTTGATGATAGTGGCATAGAGTAGTAAGTCGGGGTCGGGAAGCACTTGGCCTACCCCAAGCCTGGCGTTTTCTCATGCCGCTGTTATCGAATGGGTTGATTCTTTTATGCAATATAGCTACACGAAGAAAAAAAATGACAAGTTAGAATGCAACAAAATAAGATCGGGTCAGACAAAAAGTAATAGAATGCAGTAAATTGCGATAAATGTAGCAGAAAATGGGTTGTTTAGTAGCTACAAGACTTTTTACCAGCCGAATGAGGGGTGATTGGTAGACCCAGCCACGGTTTCCATTCGGAATTGGAACTAAACCGGTAAGAACCGAATAGTTTCTGAATTGGAACAAGAACTGGCCGGTTCCATTTCCAAGCCAGACAGTAGGGAGCAACGGCTCCATGTTACCTTAATTTAACTTTTTTTTTTTGTAAAATTTAATTACTAAATTATCCTTAGTAATATCAATTAAACAGTTTTTTTAGGCAATTTAAGTATTACAAAAATAATCCAAAAATATATAAATAAGGGTTATTATTCATTTTTTCAACACGCCAATTCTCAATTCTCTCAATTTCTTTAATTCTCTCATTCTCAATTCTCATATATTCAATTTCTCCAATTGATTTAATTTTATAATTCTTCAATATTAACAAAAAATGGCAAACTCATCTGAGAACACCATGTCCAATATGTCAACCCAAGATAACGGCCAAAGTATTGGTATACGGAGAAGAGAAGTTAAGTCTCGATCTTCCGATATTTTCAAAATTCATTTTCATTTAGTCGAGACTGAAAATGAAGGTCCAAAAGCAATATTTAACTATTGTGGTGTATCTTATAAATTTACCGGTGGTTATGGCAATATGAACAAATACCTGGATAGACATTATGCCGCTAAAATTGGACTTGATACAAACACAAACTCAAATGGGCATGTACATTTCATATAGTAGAGGTACAAGTTCTTTCGATTTATTTAAATTTTTTGATGCTAAAAATAGAAAAGAATTAGCGTCGGTGATCGTTGGTAACTACAACGAAATAAAAAATAGAGGGATAACACGACTAACAACCCGGAATTAGATAATTATTTATCTATCAATTTAGAGTTTCCTCATGAAAGTTTAGTAAGTAAAAAATTTCAAGTACTTGATTGGTGGAACCGACGTCAAAATATCTATCATATTTTATCAATTATTGCTAAAGAGGTGTTGTCAGAACCTGTTTCCACCGTTGCGGTTGAACAAGCCTTCAGCTTAGGAGACAATTTTTTGGAAGCGAGACGGTCTTCATTACATCCAAGTATTTTAGAAGCAACAAAATGTGTGGATGATTGAATCCGATCTGATCTGTGACAACAATAAGATATCCCTGATGAATTTGAAGACTTATTCGACAATGCATCTGCAAGTGCAAGGGGAACGAGAGATGAAGGATAAAAAAAATGCATAGATGATGAATAAATATTATAATAGGGAACTATCTAAAAAATATAATGGAATTACGTGAGCTTTGATTCATCTCACCATTAGAGGATACGTAGACAATTTAAGTTGTTAAAAATTTAAGTTCAAGTTCTTTTATTTTATTTTTAATTTAAGTTTTTAATTTAAAGTAATATAAATTCAAATTAATAATTTCAAATAAATTTAAAATCCCATTTTTATTTTCTAAAAGAATTAAAATTAAAATTTTAAATTAATTAAAAAAACCGGAACCGAACTGAACCGGTGGCCAGGTCTAGTGATCTTTATAAGACCATCCTCAGCTAGAGATGAGTTATTGACCAAGTTTAGATAATGGCTTGTATACTGGGTGGCCACCTTGACCGGTGCGTAATCACACGCGTATAACGCAAGCGCACGTATCGTTCAATTAGTATAAAAAGTATCGATCCCACGAGGACTTAATACCTAAGCTATTAGTTATGAAACCAGATTTTACAAGTATCTAATGATTTGATTGTTTAATTGGATGGTGAATTTAAACTTAAAACAAGTAAATTAAATTGCTTGGAAAGCAAGTTAAGGAAAATTTAAATTTTAAAACTATCCAGGGTTGTGATTCGTTCCAATATCTTTTTAAAGATGAAGTGATTATTTCATGTTTGTGCAATATATTGGTTTATTAACATGGAACACGAAAATATGTAAAAGCCTCTTCCGATGGTCAGATAAAAATACCCAATGTAACCCAATTAATCATATTCCTATGTCAACCAAATTACCTGAATTCATTAAGATTAAGTTCCAATTATGGTTACCCCCCCCCCCCCCCGGCCCGACAAGTATATTCCTATCCTGTAAGGAAATCTTTTAAAGGGTTATCTATCCTCAAGGAAGATCATGGATTATTAAGTCTAGGGTCTTAAACCTAAAATTCCTTTTCCAAGAATATTTTAAGTTTACCAGTTCAATCTTATTAATGGCCAGTTAACAAGAAGCATTAAGACTAAGGCTCAATAAATAAACCTTTATATTACACAAACCGTAAAATAACCCCTTATTAACCGGTGATATTGGAATTCATCACAACCCCAGATAATGGGTTTAGCTAAGACACATATCTAAGGTTAATAAAAGCTTAAATAAATTAAAAGACATAAAGTAAATGTTGGAAATTAAATAAAGTAAATGCTGAAATTAAAAATATAAAAGTACAATAAAAGAAAATGTTGTGGTTAGAGGATCCACTTTTAATATTTCAAAATTAGAAATCTCCATTATTCTCAATGTTTACCGATTAATTAACCAAATCATAAAAGCGGTAATTTCATTTGTCTAAATTAAATCCAACCGACTATATAGGCGGTAACAAGGTTATTACCTAAACCGACCATATAGGCTAAAACTACGTCTTGAAATAAAAGACCGACCATATAGGCGGAAACTACGTCTTGAAATAAAAAACCGACCATATAGACGGTAAATAAGGTTGTCACCTAAACCGGCCATATATGCGGTAACTAATTAATCCAAATTTTAATTAACTAAGGGAGATTACCTGCCCATGCTGTAAAAGAAAACAGACAAAATTTTATTAAATAAATAAAAGAAAATACAAGAAAACTTAAATAATATACAAGACACTTTCCTTTAGGTTTTTATGGAGAAATTTCTCTAAAGAAAGCATGGAAAATTTATAAAGTTAAGCTTGTTATTTATAGGAAAATCTAAAGGCTTCCACAAATTTCTCCACCAATTGCTCCACCAAACATGCAAGCATGTTTGGTGGATGTTTGACAATTTTTAATTTTTAATTTTATTAATTTGATTTTATATTTTGAAAATGACTATAGTAATTACACAAAATATGCTAGACTATTCATCAATTTCGGCCTTCCAAACTTCAGAATTCAAAAATACTTAAATCTTCAAAGTTGTAGATCTATGTGTCTTCTTTAATTTGGCACTTGAATCAGCTCAATCGGATATCGTATGAAAAGGTTATGGCCAAAATATGAAACTTGTGCAAAATTGGAATTTAGGACTGAACTTCGTGACGCTTATAGTAAATTTCCGTTTTCACCCTTTTTTGCTCCAAATTTCGTCATTTTAGCCCCGAGTTGATTCCATTAAGTCTCAATACTTTATTTATGTACAAAACACATAAAATACATCAAAACATTCATCAAACCCGAAAAACTAAACAAAATATTAGGTAAAAGGAGCGGTAAATATTAATATATTTTCCGCACATCACACCTTTATCCTCACCCTCATGTACTGATGCACCTTGGGCGGGTCTCCCAAATAAGATAAAATGAGGATGTACATGTTAGTGAATTCTATCTTAAATGTTTCCTAAGTATAGAAATTCTATAGGGTTGGTTTGTTACTTCATGCCTTAAAGATGTTCAGGACATAAATTCTTTCATCTTCGTACATCTGCTCTTGCCCCTAGAGGCCCGGAAGCCGGAACCACTTGTCCTTGATGTTTTTATCAGTGGCCAGGAGCTTGGTGATCAGACTTTTTCCTTTGGAGTGTTAGATATGTAGTACCAACCCTTGTACTCATTCAGGTTGGCGTTGAGATAGAAAAGACACTTTAGGTCTTGGACATGAGACTCGCCCACACCTGATTCCAAATGACATACAACTCGGCCAACACTCTCCATCTGTTTAAATTCAGCTGACAAAGGGATAAATTCATAATCACTAGCATCTTGGCGAAGTACCTATGGATGTGTAACCTTAGGCCCATATCAAATAAGGATGCACATATTGCCACCCGAACATCACCGTGGTTTGCTTGCCAACTTGAATCATTGGGTAGCTCTAAATATATGCCCTCAGGAATATTGAATCTCTTTTTAAGATGATCTCACTCAGCCCGAGTGGTAGATGAGTGTTGGTCCATATCCAGGCCTTCAAAACTTATAGAATGGCATATTAGGTCGGGGCTGTTGGATAATATGACCCATAGCGTCACTATTTGCACAGATCATTGTGTTGTTGTAGCAAATTAACTATGTAACAAGGAAATTGCACTCTCATCATTTGTGATTAGATCACCATAGATATATAAATGAAGAGAGGTCCCTATGATTAGTTCCTGGATTGAGATGATATGAGACAGTATCAGTCCACGAAGGATTAATCATTAAATATCCCTAGCCGTAGTATTATCGAGACTGGACATCGATAATGCGGAATAGGCTAGTATTGCACTTGTGCGCGTTGTGAGGGCACAACGGCATAGTTCTCATATATATAAGTGTTGGAGACTTATGCAAGTGCGATAGGAGGTCGTGTTTCACACGATGGTACGGGAAACAGCTTCGCTCTGGATAGACCCCTTCGGAATCCCATTGGTATTATGAATAGGTGTCTATGGGAGGCCGAAATCAGGGTAGGTGTGTATAGTCTTAACCTGAGACTTGCATCGCTAATACTTACGATAATCGATAAACTTTGGATTTGGTGGTTGGGGGCTTTGACCGGTTCTGTGTCTACCACTTCTGGGTTTATCAGAGAGTCGTAGTGTATTGGATGTGATGTCAAGACGGAAGTATCACTCCAGTCATAGTGGAGATGATGTCACGCAGGATACGGTATTAGTGCTCTTAAGTGATGCGCATCCAATCGTGATATTATGACCAGGTCATGAATATCCGATTATAGAGACTAGCTACCAGACATCCGATATGTGTTTCGGACGGGGCAGACACTTATCCAGCCCCAGCCCTAACACGTGACTATCCGATACTGGGCCGATATGCACAATACGTGAGTATACTACGCTTGATATAGATCTAAATATTCTTAAAAGGATATGTCCGGAAAATTGGGTAGACTTGGTACTTTGCTAGGAGTCGACCTTGTCTCGTAAATCGGTAGAACGTAGTACTTGGTACGTACGTGATTCGGTTACACCGACGACCGTATTTATAGCCAACTTATCCGGAGATCTCATGGGTCGCTTCCCGATAATCCACCGATGACGCACAACTCGCACTCTTGAATAATCTGGGATTATATAGAAGAGAGAGAAAATTAATCTAGGATTAATTACGGAGATATTTTATCTAGGATAAAATATCATCTAGAGAGAGATAACGATTAATTTGGAATTAATCGGTAAATTAATATATTCGATATATTAAACGAAATTAGATTTCGACGCGGAATTAAAATTAGATTTTAATTCGGGCGAACGAATTAATTTAGAATTAATTCGTTAGCGACGTGAATAGTGAATTCGCTAGGCGTAATCACTTAATTACGACGCGACGGAAAAATCGTTAATTTAGAATTAGCGAACCCGAGCCCGAGTGTGATTGCGAGCGCATTCGTATTTCGAATTCGAGTGCGGCGACGCAAGTCACATCAAGCGTCAAATCAATCGTCACATCAAGCGTCAAATCAAAAGTCACTTTGAGTGATTGATTGATTGATTGACTTGATTGATTGATTGAAAGACATGACACATGACATAAAGTGATGTTGATGTGAATAGTGATAGATAGATGGTTTGACTATTAAATGTAAATGAAATGCAAATGCAAGGGAAATTATGGTGAAATTCACTCAAGGTATATAAGATATACCAAATGCATTTCATTTAGATCAGCACACATTTCTTTTCATCTCTCTTTCCTCTCTTCTTGTTCACGCCCAAGGGGCAAAACTTCTGTTTTTGTCTTCAAAAACCGTGAGTTCAAGGGGAGCAAGGGTGGGTTTTTGTGGCAAAAACTCAAGTGCTAGCACACTTACGAGTCTTGCGAAGGTGGTAGGGAGGTTCACCCATGAGCCGGGATCCATCGGACGAGGCTTGGAGCTCCGTTTCGTCATCTCAAAACTGAAAAACGTGGACAGTGGACTGCAGTGAATGGCGCCACTTGACAGTGAGTTTTTGGCTTCGATTCGCCTCCAAATCGACTCAACCGATCGATGTGAGTATTCCGCTACCTCCGTTGATGTGTTCACACATGATTTCATGCATTGATTTGATCTTGGGACCTAATAGAAACTCAACAATGGCATCATGAGCTATAGTTGCAAGCATGAAATTTTAGGGATTTAAAATTTGGGTAAATGTGATTTGAGCATGATTTGAATGAATTGTTTGTTTGAGTATGTTTATAACATGTTTAATTTCATTTTGGTTGGACTAATTTGACGAAAAATGATTTGGAATTATTTTCCCCAATTTAATGCCTTGGCCGAAAATAATTGGAATTTTGGGATCTTGGATTTTTTGATTTTTGATTCATTTGATGAGTTGGAATCGATTAGGTTGACGTTAATTTGAGTCGAATTGGATTGGATTTCGAATTGGACAAAAACCCCAAAAATCTTAGGTTGGCCGAATGGTATAATGCCCTAATGTCTTGGTGTTTTTTGATTTTGTGACATTGGATGTGTGTGAAATCATTTAGGATGGTGATTTGATGTCGATTGTAGGTTCGATTGGATCGAAACCGAATCGGACACAAAATCCCTCTTTTGGCCGAGACTTAAAAGCATGTAAATGGGTTTGATTTTTCATATTGTGTGTTTGACATGTGATAATGAATTAAGCATGATTAATTGGAGTAATATTGTGTTTTAGAAATATTGTTTTTTAGTCGATTAATCATGTAACGCACTTTAGGTAATTAAATTGCGTAATTGGATTAGTGTAATTTAATTATTTAGGCTTAAATTGGATTTGGGCTTGAATTGTTGTAATTGGGCCTATTGGGCTTGATTTATCAAGTTTGGTTTAGGCCAAATGGATTGGATCCAATTGGGCCCAAAACCTTAACCATAAAGCCCAATTGCGACTAATGAACCTTTAAAGTTCAATTGGGCCTAATGGGCCAAGATTGATTTATGGGTATGGGGTAAATCCGGATTGGACTTTGGTTATCGGTTTGACCCGAGTTGACCAAAAGTCCACGCCTTAAGAAATCAATCAAAAGCCCATTGGACTTTAATTGAATTAGACGTTGGACGTTAATCGGTCTTTGAGACGCGTTACGATTAGATTTGGAATTTAAATCGTAAAAGGTTTATTAAATAAAAGTGTAACATTTAATTTAGAATTGAATAGTGAATTAGTATTAAATACATGTTAAATTAGATTTAATGATGTAGTTTAATTTAATTCATGAATTCGTACTTTAAGTACTTATTCGCAAAAATGAGTTTGACTCGATCAAAATCAAATCGTTGTTTGAACATTGGATGATCACTTAATTATCAGATTAATTAATTTGATTAGATTGATTGATAGCATGCTTTATGTGTGAATACTTGGTTGTGTTGAATGAATAATGTATATCGGATGGATATTAGATGGGTGGGCAATTTTAGAAATTATTGTAATAAATTCGATTTATTAAATTGGACCTGCGTGTCCAGCCTTATCACCTTTTTCTCTTGTATTCTCTTCTCACCTATTCCCCTCTATGTATATGAGGTCTTTAGAAGTGTAGTGTAACGGGTAGAAGTAGTACAAGTGCTATTGAGTGAGAAAGGGAGAGATTTGATCTAGGATCAATGTGTAAAGTATCCATCCGCATATCGTTATTATTTTATTTCATACTCGCTTTATTATGTATTTAGAATGCATGTTTAAGGGTGTATGATGATGAGACCTAACAAAGATAATTAAATTGGTAGCCAATTGCACGCGAAAAAAACCCTCGTTTTATATTAAGCGATTATCCTTCCATTGAATGATTCTTGTTCAAGATCTAATTGGCATTGGTTTGTTGGCCAAAGTCAAGACCTTGTCAATTGGATGTATTTGAATCATGAAAGTTTTGTACCACATCGGTGTCTAGTCCAAGTTGTGATTTGTTGGCCAAAGTCAAGATCACTTCTTGTCCAAAGACATTGATTACGAAACTTTCCTTGTCAATGGGTCCCGCTTAACTGGAATCATTAGGTTTGTTGTGCCAAAGCCAAGGCCTAGATGATTCGGAGGATAAGGTTAGGAAAATGTATTGGATACATTGGCATATGTAATATGTTTAGGACTTGGATGTCCACCTAACCGGATCTAGGAATTGGATTCGATCCAATTGATCTGTGAGATCTACCTGGTGAATAGCATACAGCTTGTTGGCCAAAGTCAAGGTTGTATGTTATTTGACAGGATCCTAGCCCACTAGGAAACGCGGTTTCCCGAGTACTCCACAGAGGGTTAGAGGCTCGACGAAAAATAGTGGGAGGCAAGTATTGAATTTGCAACATTCGTTCAATTACTCGCCATATACGCTCAAACAAATATCATTCGTCAATATTTTACGTTGTTTTAAAAAATATATATAGTTGGGACTATATACAAACTTATTCAATATATAGTTGATTTAATTGGATTATAGTAATCAATATAATTGAATTAAAATGATAGTTGATTTTATAATTGGATTATAGTAATCAATATTAAAATTATAGTTGATTAAATAATTGGGTTATTGTAATCATTTAAAAATAGTACCTTATTAAAGTGATTAAATAGTTGGACTATTGAAATCAAGAAAGGATTGAAAAGTTGAATATTTAAAATATATAATCCTTGGATTAAATGTTTTAAATGATTTAATTTTCAATTGGGAATTAATAATAGGTTAATTTATTTGATAAAATAACTTATTATGACTAAGCCCATAATTAAGCAAATAGTAGAGCATAAAATCTTTGGAAGATTATGTGATGATGACTTTAGTGCTTAATTAAATACTTATAATAAATCTATCTTTAGATTTAAAAGTATTAAAATTGCAATTAAAATTCTTAGAGAATTAATTGACTATTCTAGTGGAGAAAAGTCAAAGTTTGCAATTGGGCATGTTGCACAAGGTGCATATCGTTTCGATATTCCGAAACCAAGGCTTGGCCAAAGGTTTGTGAAATATAGAAAAGATAATTAACATATCCCAAAGTGACTACCATTTGGATATGGAAGACACGAAGGAATTAAAGAAAAGGCGAGGCTCTAACTTTAAAAATATTTGTCAAAGTAATGTTCACTACGAGTATTAAAATTGGATTTTAAATACTTAGTGTGTGGTACATAAGAAATATATGTATTGATGTTCAGAATCCGCTGTGAGCTGGATACTGACTTCAAGCCGAGATTTCTCTGCGAATCGGAAACGGGACGAAAGTCGCTGTTCGACCGTAGATACCTAAATTTAGGAACTACCCTTTGGGTATGTACTTAAATTAGGAAATGTTATGTTGTAACTAGTTTGACTAGAGACATTATCTCTATATCAGTGTTTAATCCATTGCGGATAAAACCTTTATATTCTAGAACACTAAAGTGTTCATTATATAAAGATGATACTGAGATAAAAACATTAGATGTAAATACCATAATTTTATTTTGAATATAATAAAATCTCAAACATATAAAAATGACAAATAAATAGCTCAAATTGATGTGATCAATAGAGACTTATTTGTGGCATTGTTGTCTAGGACACAATTAACGAGACTCGTATATCCACACTTTTGAAGAGTGGGTACTAGGACTGATTTGACTATTCAATAAGGTCTGCGAATCTAGTTTATTAGGTTAAATACCTAAATTACTATTTACCTGGTAATAGTAAAAGGGCCACCGATCTGTTAGCCCTATTCATGGTGAAGTTAGTGGGCCCATATCTAGCTAGGCTAGATGTGAACATGAATATTTCGTGACCTTAACGAATGTGACATGTTACGTTATGGTATGTGTTTCTTTTGAAGAACACAGATCGGAAACTTTGAAGTTTCGACACGAAGTAAATTAACAGATCGTCGGCTATAGTATTATTCCGCGCGGTAATTGGAAGACCGTAATGGAAAATACTTAAGCAGTAAGTTTCATACATACATGAAAGAGTACGGTATTCTTTCATATGAGGACTCCTCCCGAGACGCGCAGTTAGACGGTGTGTCCGAACCAAAAACCGAATTTTGTTGGACATGATAAGGTTTATCACGAGTCGCTCTGAGCTACTGTTTCCTTCAAAGGGAATGTATTAACATTGCAAAACTTATTTAGAATAAGGTTCCATATAAATCTGTTTGACAGATGTCATATAGGATATGAGGAGGAAAGAAACAGGGTTTCTCATTCCTGATAATTTGGGTATGCTAGGCATAACGTTTGGATGATACCAAACTAAAAAGACCCAAATTTGATAAGTGCCAAT